>VMDO01012345.1:0-62646 GCA_007922755.1 Pedetes capensis | reverse complement strand
GTGACTCTGTGTATTCTTCCCATCTTCTTTTGATGTTTCCTGCATCATTTAATATTTTCCCTGTAGAATCTTTTACTACTGCCACTCGAGGCTTGAATTTTTTCTTCACTTCCTTAAGCTTGAGAAACACAGAGCGTGTTCTTCCCTTTTGGTTTTCTGCCTCCAGTTCCTTGCACATGTCATTATAATATTTGTTTTTTTCTTCTCGAGCTGCCTTCTGAAATCTCCTGTTTAGTTCCATAACTTCATCATGTCTTCCTTTTGCTTTTGCTGCTCGACATTCAAGGGCAAGGTCCAGTGTCTCTCTTGACATGTAATTTGGTCTTTTCTTTTTTTCTTGTCTTTTTAAGAACTTTTTGCTTCCTTCTTAAATGATATCTTTTATGTCATGCCACCACTCTTCTGGTCTCCTGTCATTTGTGTCTAATGCATTAAACCTATTTTTGAGGTGGTCTCTGAACTCAGGTAGGATATACTCAAGGTCATACCGTGGCTCTCGTATACTTGTTCTAATTTTCTTCAGCTTCAGTTTGAACTTGCATATGAGAAGTTGATGGTCTCATCCACAGTCAGCACCTAGTCTTGTTTTGACATTTTGTACAGAGCTTTTCCATCGTCTCTTTGCACATATGTAGTCAATTTGATTCCTGTATGTTCCATCTGGTGAAGTCCATGTGTATAGTCTCCATTTATGATGTTGAAAAAATGTATTTGCAATGAAATGGTCATTGGTCTGACAAAATTCTATCATGCGATCTCCAGCTTCATTTCTGTCACCAAGACCATATTTTCCAACTACTGGGCCTTCTTATTTGTTTCCAACCTTTGCATTCCAGTCACCAGTGATTATCAGTGTGTCTTGATTGCATGTTTGATCTATTTCAGATTGCAGAAGCTGATAAAAGTCTCCCCTTTCTTCATTTGTGGCCTTAGTGGTGGGTGCATAAATTTGAATAATAGTCATATTAACTGGCCTTCCTTGTAGGCGTATGGATATTATTCTATCACTGACAACATTGTATTTCATGACAGATCTTGAAATGTCTTTTTTGATGATGAATGCAACCCCATTTCTCTTGAGTTTATCATTCCCAGCATAGTACACGATGTGATTGTCTGACTGAAAATGGCCCATGCCAGTCTATTTTAGCTCATTGATGCCTAGATTGTCAATGTTTATGTGCTCCATTTCCCTTTTAACAATTTCTAATTTGCCTAGATTCATACTACGTACATTCCATGTTCCCATTATTAATGGATATTTACAGTTGTTTCTCCTCATTTTGAGTCATGCCATATCTGCAAGTTGAGCACCCTGGGGCTTTACTCCATTTCCGTCATCACGGTAGACTCTACTTGGAGGGGGCAACTCTTCCCCAGTAGTCTTTTGAGTGCCTTCCAACCTGGGGACCTCATTTTCTGGCACTATATCTGACAGTGTCTCTTTGCTATCCATAGGGTTTTCAATGGCTAGTTGTTTCGGGAGTGGCTTGCCAGGTCCTACTCCCTAGTCTGTCTTAGTCTGGAAGCTCAGCTGAAAACCTTTCCACCATGGGTAACCTTGCTCATGTCCGAGGTTACAGTGGCAGAGCTCTCAGTCTCATCACTACATGTAAGCCCCCACAGTGCAGCAAACTGACAGCCGTGTGGGGGGAGCTTTCATAGACTTTTATAAATGGATTTCAAAATTCATATTGAAGACTCTATGCCTTTTGTTGTTGTTGAGTGCCATCCACTCACATTCCACTCATAGTGACCCTATGTACAACAGACAGAAACACTCCCAACCCTGTGCAATGGACACAATCATTTGTGTTTGAGACCCATGTTGCATACAGTATGTTTCTTTTCATTTTGAGTCATGTCATATCAGCCAAAGGAGGTCCCAGGAGCTTTACTCCACTCCATCGTTAAGGTCAATTCTACTTTGAGGAGACAACTCTTCCCCAGTCATTTCTTGAATGACTTCCTGTTTCGAGGGTGGGGGGAGCTCCCTTTCCAGCACTGTATTTGACAATGCTTCTCTGCTACTCATAGGGTTTTCAATGGCTAATTATTTGGGGAGTAGGCTACCAGTTCCATCTCCCTAGTCTGTCTTAGTCTGGAAGTTCAGCTGAAACATGTCCACCATAGGTGGCCCTGTTGGTATCTGAAATACCAGTGGCATATTTTACCATCACAGCAACATGGAAGCCCCACAGCACAACAAGCTAACAGACTGCCTAAGAATATCTAAATCAATTTTAGTTTTTCATTTTTATTATTATTTTAACTATACAAATTTATGGGATGTCATATAATTTGATACATGTATACAGTATATAACGATGAAATTGATTAATAAAATTTAGTATATACACACAGTGGAATATCATTTAACCATTTAAAGAATGACATTTTCTATCATTTAAAAGCATAATAGATGGAATCAGAGGTTGTTCTGTGAAGTAAAATATGTCAGACATAAACAAATGGTCCATGCTCTTTCTCATATGTGGTAGCCAAAATAGTTAATCTGAACTCAAAAAACTTACAACAAAAATAGTCCAATTTAAAAATAGACAAATCATCTGAATTGGTACTTCTCAAAAGAATAAATACAAATGGCCAAAAAATACATGAAAAATCCTCAATATATTTAGCCATCAGGGAAATATCAATCAAAACTACAATGAAATATCATTTTAGCTCAGTTAGAATGGCTTTAACAAAAAAATAATAATAAATTCTGTCAAGGGTGCAGAGAAAGTGGAACCCTTATACAGTGTTGGTGGGAATGTAAATTATTACAGCTATTATAAAAAATAGTATAAAGATTCTTCAAAAAATTAAAAGTAAAAATAGATCTTCCATATGATCCAATCATCCTACTTCTAGGTATAAATCCAAAAGAAATGAAATCAGCATACCTAAGAGATACATGTACATCTCTATTGCAGCCCTCTTCACAACAGCAGATACAGATAAGATACAGAATCAACTGAGGTGCCCATGAACAGGTGAATGGATAAAGATGATGTGAATCTATCTATCTATCTATCTATCCATCTATCTATCTATCTGAACACACACAGTGAGATATTATCCAGCCATTAAGAAAAATGAAATCCTGTCATTTGCAGCAAAAATATGTGGAACTGAAGGACATTATGTTAAGTGAAATAAGCTAGACACAGAATGGCAAGTACTGTATTTTCTTTCTCATATATAGAAGTTGAGAAAAATAGATGATATGAATGTAGAATAGTGATTGCTAGAAATTAGGAGATGAGGGGTGAAATGGTGGAAAAAGGGAGGTAAGTTTGATCAGTGCATGCTGTATGAATGTTCAATATTTCCTTGCCTGTCAAGGCAGGAATTATGTCTGCTTTATCTCATTCTGTGTCCCTAACTCCTAGAAGAGTGTGTGTCATATGGTTGATGTTTAAGAAACTTTTATCTAATAAAACAATAATTAAAATCACATTCAAATTGATGAAATAATATATAATTAAGCAAATTTTTAATAGGAAACACAAAATTAAAATTTTGTGAGATCATTCTAAAACAACATTGGTCTTCCCAAGAGACCACACACTGTTAGTTTTTTTCTTTATTCTTTCCATCTATCGTTCAGGAGTCATTCTGTTGCCTCATTACTATATATCACAAATTCTTTCACTGCAATTATAAGAAACTTATTATGTAACAAGTTATATATAACTTATTATAAACAATTATAAGAAGCATATTTATGTATGATTAATATGTACATTAATATGTACAATTAACATATGTGAATAAAAAGACAATCGAATATAGAATTGTGATTACTAGATGCTGGGAAAGGTGTTGGGGAAAGTAGAGGGAGGTTGGATAACAGATACCCAAATAGGGTTATACTGAGGTAATAAGTTCTAGTTTTCTACAGCACAATAGGCCTTCAGGCATAGTACTGTTGTATCCAATCCTGTCAGATCTCTGAAGCTAAGCAGGGTCTGACCTGGTTAGTACTAGGATGGGAGACCACCTGGGAATACCAGATACTGTCAGCTTGGAAGAAGGACCAGACAACCCACTCCCAAAAATCAATCCGCCATTGAAAACCCTATGAATAACAGAGAAACACTGACAATAGTGTTTTGCCTGTTCTATGTAGTATCTCTATGAGTTGGACACTGACTTGACAGAACCTAACAACAACAACAGCAGTAGCACAGTAGGATGATTATGATTCACAATAACCTGTTATATATCTTATGAATAACTAGAAGACAAGAGCTTGAAGGCTCCAAACACAAAGGAGTGATAAAGAGATTGAAATATTAATAATTCTGATTTGATCAATACAATTACATAAATATATTGAAATGTCACATGTACCTCATAAGTATGTACAACTATTATGTGTTAATAGAAACTTTAAAAATATTTAAGAAGATGGAAAGGTTAACTACCATTTAGTTAAATAAATAATTAAAAAAATTTTAGGTAATTAAATGTAACCATGGCAAAATTACTCAGCCTAGATTTTGTTTCTGCTTTGAAAAAAAAAATATGGTTTTACAGTGCCATAGCTTCCTTATTTGAAAAGTGCATATAATAATGACTATAAACCTCAGAGCATCACCTTAAAGTTAAGGAAATATCATCACCATGACCATAATAATAATTATAGTTCTCAGTTATGATTTATCATGTGTTATGTATTTTGAAGGGCTGGAGTTTAGCTCAGTTGGTCAAGTGTTGCTCCTTACTCTTTGAGGATGCAGGTTCAATCCCAAGCACAGTGAAAATGGGACAAGGATGTGGCAATCCACTTCTAAAGCAATCCCAAGCAAATAAGCCATTGTAAACCCTATGAGAGTCGCTATGAGTCAGACCCAACTGGATGGCACCTAACAACAACAACAATATTGTGATCCCCCACGTATCGGTCAGTTTGTCATACTTTGAGGGCTTGTGTGTTGTTGTGATGCTGAAAGCTATGCCACCAATATTTCAGATATCATCAGGGCCGCCCATGGTGGATAGATTTCAGCTGAGCTTCCAGACTAAGACAGACAAGGGAGAAGGACCCTGGAAGCCCACTCCTGAAATAATTAGCCATTGAAACTTCTATGAGTAGCAGAGAAACACTGTCAAATATAGTGCTGGTGCTGGGAAATGAGTTCCCCCAGGCAGGAAGGCATCAAGAAATGACTGGGGAACAGTTACCTCTTCAAAGTAGAGTTGACCTTAATGATGGGAATGGAATAAAGCCCCTGAGACACACTTTGCTAATGTGGCATGATTCAAAATGAGAAGTAACATAGTGGCTGCCACATTGGGCTTAAATATATAAAGATCACATGCATGGCACAGTGGGGTGTTTCCTTCTGTTGTACATAGGGTCACTATGATTTGGGCCTGACTCATCAGCACCCAACAAGAAGAAAAACAACAAGAAATATTGTGATAAATATTTAATTCATACAACCTAATTAAACTTTACAAAAACTCTGTAATAATGATGAATTTTCAAGATAAAAAATAAGGAGCCAAGGCACAAGACATTAACTAATTTCCCAGTAAGAACTGTCATAGCATAAAACTCTAATTGCACCATCCATATTTCAGTCTATGTATAAAACATCCCCTGGACCCATACAGCACTTTATTGCTCTGAGTGCCAGAGCTAGGCACTAAAATCAAGCTCCCAACATAATTCTCTGCCACTTGTACTAGCTATGAAGTACAGCATAGATGCAAAAATACTAGCAAGTATCTCCATAAACAGTTACAAATAGTAAAATAATTTTATTATTAATTTCTTGCTTAGAATGGAGAATGATGATTAAGTGTATTTGAAAGGGAAGCCTGGCTATTAAGCTTACTGAAAACCCTAATTCAAAAGAAAGACAATTTAATCAAGCTTTGAAGAACCACAAGATTGACTCAAGGAAGGAGAGTGTATAACATTGGCTGAGTGTAATGGACACAGTGGTACCTTCACCTTCCTCACTAACATCACACAATGAAGTATAATATGTTCTGTTGGTTCAGAGTACAACAGATACAGAAGCAGCAGCATTACATGTCCTTTCTGCAAAGAAGTAGCATGATTTGATTTACACCCTTAGAAGGATGTATGTTTTAAAAGGATCACCTCATTATTGCACCTTCTGTGCACAATTTTTGTAGCACAAATTTCATTAAATTGGTCATGCCTTTAAAACAAATCTCAGTATGAACTTCAAATCTTCTCTTTTGGTTCCCTTAAAAATAATTCAGGCCCAATGCAGTGGCACATGCTTGTAGTCTCAACTACTTGGGAAGCTAAGGCAGGAGGATCACAAATTCAAGTCCTGCCTGGGCTACATGGTAAATTCAAGGTCAACCTGGACAACTTAGTGAGAACTTGTATCACAAAAAAGAGGTGGAAAGTGGAGTTACGGATGAAACTCATTGGTAAAGTGCTTGCCTAGTATATTTAAGGCCCTGGGTTCAATCCCTGGTACCAAGCACATACAAAACAGAACCATAATAATAATAGTAACTGTGCACATTTTTTGAGAACTTAAAATGTGCTGTTACCCGGACTACCTAACCTACTCTTCGCAGACACTCAAAGAACAGATGTAGAAACTAATTCACAAAGACATGTAATTTGCTTTCTGTCAAACAAGCTAGTTAAGAAATGAAGCTCTATTTAAAAAATCAGGTTTAGACTCCAGTGCCAGTGCCTTTAAATGCATCAAGACCTTGATGAAAATTTAATTCTAGAATCATTACAATAACTGCCCCCTCCAGTCTAAACAACCTACCAGTCTTTGAAAGCATACTTTATTTTAGCCTTCAGGTTCTCTTCACATCACTGTTTCTTTTTGAACTTTGATTTTTATGAATAATTAAGCAGTTCTATAACTCAAATTTTAGCTCTAGGCAATCTTTCAGTGTGAAACACTGAAGCACTTTTCTTGACCTTTTCCCTTAGGTTTTTTATCACATGCTGCCTTATGCTGTAGTTATTTGGGGGCAAAATCATTGGTCTTTCTATTTCTCCCAATGTTAGAAACAGTGTCATTATTCAAAGCAGCCATTTAATAATTACTTATAGAACAAATAAAATGAAATGGAGAACAGAAAAGGTGATGTTATTGATCAGGCAATCATTTATTTAGTTAATTCAGACTATATTGCTATCTGCAGCCATAGCACCCTGACAACTGATCCTACCTAGCTAAGCAGGGTTGGCCTGGTTAGTCCTTGGATGGGAGACCACCTGGGAATACTAGGTGCTGCAGGCTAGGTAGAGGTACCTGAAAATCCACTCCCAAAACAATCTTCCATTGAAAACCCTATGAATAGCAGAGAAGTACTTACAATAGTGCTGGGCATGGCACAGTGTCGGGGAATGTTTTTGTTCTGTTGTGCATAGGGTCGCTATGAGACAGACCCGACTAGATGACAGCCAACAACAGCAACATATGTATTGCTAGATTTGGAAATCAAAGTATAGAAGCTTTATAATCAGTAGGAGAGGTATGATTGTTCTAGCAGCTTTGACTCAGAGGTCCAGAATTCTACCTTCCTTTGGGGCCTTCTCTCTTTGATATTTGCCACCATTTCTATACCTAGGCTTGATTAGACCCTGCTGCTTTTCCCCATTTATAGTTGTGTACTTGTTTGGATGAAAATACTTTTACTTTAATGATTTAGCATAGAAAACATGGAGTGGCATTTTCAGAATGAATGTTCATCTATGTCAAATACTACAAAGATAATTTTAGGGAGAAATAATTTTCTAAAGGAGAAGCTTTTTGTTCTTAGTTACTAAAAGTAGCAAAAGCATTATCAACTAAAAATATCTTCCAAATACTTTACATTCATTACCTCATCCTGGTGTGAAAGGTATTGTTTTGATTTCCATGTTGTATTTTATAGAGAATTTAAGTACTTACCTAACTACACATGGTTAAGTAGAACTGGAAGGTGAACCCAGATTTGCCTACTGTGAAAGTTCCTTCTGTTACCCATGTGTCTCCCAACTCCTTCTTCATAAGGTCATCTCTACCAACTGTCCCAACTATGCCCATGTGTCATTCCTCTGTCCTTCTCTCAAGGGATTCAGTAGCATCCTATTCCTTGCTGATCTCCATATTCATTTTGCTTCATTCCCTGAATGATTTCAAAAGATCTCCACTCTTGTTTTTCTTATTCAAAATCCCCAGAACCTCTGGGCCCCTTCTATTTCTAGAAGAGGCTGAGGAGGAAAGAAAGAAAGTTGAATACCAGAAGTGGCTCTGGAGACTTCCTTTCTAATCCAAGAAGGGAAGACTCCAGAAATGATGTTCCTTCTTCACACAAGTGGCCATTCTGCCTACTTGTCCTAGTCCAAGGACTATCACTCACACAAGAATCTCCAATACTTCACACATGTGCATGGAATGGATTTGTTATAATAATAATAACAATGTGGGGTTTAGAGCAGTTGGTAAAGTGGTTGCTCTGCATGCTCTGAGGGCCTTGGCTCAATCCCTAGCACTACAAAAATGGGAGAAGGACCTGACAGCCCACTGAAACAATCCTGAAACAATCAGCCATGTAAACCCCTATGAATAGGAGAGAGGCACCGATATAGTGACAGACATGGCACAATGTCAGGGAGTGTTTCTTTCTGTTGTACCTAGGGTCCCTATGAGTTGGACGCAACTTGAGGGTACCTAACAAAAATAACAGCAGTAATCACAATAAAAACAGCTAACATTTATTCTCATCTTCTGTTTTTCTCAGTAATTGCTAAATATTTTATATTCTTTATCTTATTTACTTCTCAAATTTACATCATACTATTAAATAGATATTACTAACACCATTTTGTAGATGATGAAAGGAAAGCTCCCACAATTTAAGTAATTTGTTTCAAATTCATCAAGCCTGTAAACTGGAGTTTGAACATTGGTCTTCCTGATTCCAAAGCCCTTGCTTTGAACCTTTGTTCCCATATTGTATCTGATCCCTCCCTATCAAAATATAATTAATATTTGAGCATAAATATAGCACTGATATAGTGGAAACATGTACACACACGCATGCACATAAAATCTTCATATTTATATGTTGTGTAATTCTACACCTACAGGAATTTTCTCACAGTATGTTTCAAGTTTCACTCAGCAGGTTGTGACCAAGCAAGTTATATGAATTCCACAGATAATACGGACAGTCTGATGCAATTCATTGGAAGCCTTAGTATTATACCCAAACTGCTTGTGTCTTTTTATAGTTTATAAACACTTTTATCTACTTTTCACTTAATGCTTGCATCAACCATAAATATGCAATTAGTCCATTTTGCTGAGGAGATAAAGCTTCTGATAATCAGATAACCATCTGAAGTTAGAAGCTATCAGACAAAAGAGTAGGAATTGAATTTTCGCTCTAACTCCAAAGCCAGGGCTTTTTTTTGTATCACTTTCCACTGCCTCCTTTCATGTGTTTTACGGATTCTTTTCTAGTCCTAAATTATTCTCTTTTCTTTTCAGTTTTTGATATTTGTCATCTGTGGCGTGAAGCATTTCCCTAGAAGAAAATCTCCAACCAGTTGTGTTACAAAAAGGTTCTTACCTGGGAAGAGTCCTTAATTTTTCTCCTAAATCTTTTACTTCTTAAGGAAGCGTCAGGATACAGACCAAGGTAAAAAGGAATGAACGGCTCTGCCCACTAATGCTGGGTCAACTAATGAGAGTGATATGTGCCTGGAGGCAGTTAATTCCCAGAGACAGGCCTCTTCATCTTCTCAGTCCTGGGGCTACAAAGTCAATAAGCCAGCATATTGCATGAGACGGCCTTTGGCTTCTCTACTACAGCACTCCTCTTGGCTACCTTTGTTTTCTAAGTGGAAGAGATGGAAGAATGAAAGGCTTTTCCCATCAGAAACTTATGCCTATAGTTGTTCTTTGTTTATCCCTTTTCTGATTAAACACTTATTTGAATGAGTATAGATGTTGAACAATAATTTCAAAATATGATTTCTTGTGAATTAATATTAACTCCTAAAATTTACTACTTATAACTATATAAACAAGTATGGTCCCAACCAGCTAAGTGAAGCCACATCTTGAATGTGTACCCAACTCTACCTTATAGCACTGCTGATGCTAGTGAATAAGCCACACATCAGAAACTTTTTATGCCCCATAGGAAAAACTATGGTAGAGCCTACCTGGAGTACTCAGTGTCCTCCAAGGTATTATTCTCTGTGTTTATTGTTGGCCCCCACAATCTAATCTCTATGGATCAGCCAATAAGATGTTTGGAAGCATACATCATATGTTATTACACTTCTTAGCTCCATCATATGGCTTCCTGTTACTCCTACAATAAAATCCAAACTGCTTTCAATGCTGGCTGTTTATATTTTATTCAAAGAACATCCTCATGGGGATACTTAACAAATTCAAGAAGATCATCAGCCTATGGAAACCCAGCAAGAAAAGACTTTCCATAAAATATTTGGATTCAGGAGAAAATATAAGAATAACAAGGAAGAGAGATGTACACAGTGAAGACCAACAGACTGAAACATAATTACCCAAGGAAAGCAAGATGTTCCTCATGGAAATATGAAGAAAAGCAGTCAGAATCTAGGCTGTGGGTAAATCTTTGTCAGAAAGCAGATTATTTGTCTCAAAATCAAGCAATGGGGCTTTGCTTAGTTAATTTTTGTTTAAAAAGTTTTTTTAGAATTCATATAATTATGGCATCTTTAAAGCTAAATGAGAATTTAGAATTAGCTGTTCCAAGACTTTTAATACATACACAAGAAAAGTACTTCCCAAAGAATTGCCGAGAATCTCATAACTGATGTCAGAGCCAGTACGAGAACTCACAGCTGCACTCTGCCTCGGGGATTTCAAACAATGTGTTATGAATAATCAATTTATTTTTCTTTCTGTTTTCATTCCCTTTTTCTCTTATGCATCTTCTATTCATCACAAACCAATGCCATAAATTAAATGAAAATATATGTGCTTATGCCAAATACAGTTTGATTCAGCAGACATAAATTCACCCAAGATTGCTACAAAGCTGCCGAAAGGCTTACTCTCAGTTATGTTCTTATCACATTGCAGACAAGTAGCAGGTTATGGGGCAGCACCAGCAGGCAGACAGCACTTGGAGCAGCACTGCTCCACATGTCTTGCTTAACTCACCACCTTCCAGGTTGGCATGATCCTTCTCCATAGTAACTTTGGCATTTGATTTGCCTAAGCCCTTGTAAAGCAGGTTTTTTCCACCTCCAAATGCAATCTCTTATTCCTTGGATAGTAACCTCACCATGAACTCAGTTCTTTTCAAGAGCCCGGTAAAATGGATCCTGCATCTGGAAGTGACTTCAGCCATGAGGCAGAAGGCCCCTCATGCTGAGCATGTTGAGTAATTTGAAAAAGACTCAGACATATATGCAGAGATTATATACAATATAAATAAATATATGTCCTTATCAATATTATATATACTCATTAGTATTTTGGGACATCTGCTTCCAAGATATACACTATGAAGATTATGTAATCATTTTTCTGAAACTGTCTAGCACTGTCCTCTAGTCCATACCAGCTCTTCTCAACCTCTCCTGGTTCTTTTTATTCCACATGCATTACCACCTTCAGCATATATATTCTATGGCATTTCTTTGCTTGTTTTCCTATCTCCACCAATAACAGCAACATGCATAGTGTTTATTATTTGTAAGATACTATCCTAAGTGGCTGGGATTTAGCTCAGTTGGTAGAGTGTTGCTCTGCAGTCTCAGAGTTTGATTCCCAGCACCGCAAACATGGGAGAAGGATGTGGTAACCCAATCCCAAGGCAATCCCGAAAACAATCTGCCATTGAAAACCCTATGAGGGTCACTATGATTCGGACACGACTTGACGGCACCTAACAACAACAACAACAATCCTAAGTGCATTATACACATTCATTCACTTGATCTTCATAATAATCCTGTGAAGTAAACACTAATAATATCCCCATTGCAGAGATGGGGAACCTAAGAGAAAGTGGACCAGCTCTATTTTGTACTCAGTGAAATTGAAATATCCATGTGAGGATATCTGGGAGGCCACTGCCCCCACCAGTGGGATTCAGAAGAGAACTGAGATATTAGAGATAACATGACATATTAGACTCTTCAGTCAAATGGTGGAAACTAGGGCAGCAGAACTAGAAGAGATCTTTTTAGGAGCACGTGCAGGGTGGGAAAGGAGTGAGAGCGCTAAAGAGCATCAAACACACCTGTTACTAAAGGCTTCATGTCAATACATTCTCTTGATACTTTGCAACTGAGTTGCTACTGAGAGCAACTCAGCTCCTTTGATGGTGAAAAAGGGGGTCAGATTCCACAAGCTCCATTCTACAAAAAGTCAGAGATAAACTGTATTTAAACACAACACTGGTGCTGAGGATGGGAAAGGGACTGGAAATAATGTTCAGAAGAAACAACACATGTGTGAGAACAATGGGGAACAATATAGCAAAAAAAAAAAAAAAAAAAAAAAAAAAAAAAAAAAAAAAAAAAAAAAAAAAAAAAAAAGAAAGAAAAAAGAAAAAAGAAAAGAAAAAATAGGGCAAACACTTCACCAGTCTGCAAACTCTGAAGGGTTCCCATGGGGGGCTATGTAGAGACTTGATCTTTATGGCTCAAGGAGATGAAAGTAGACATGCCGGTGAAAGATACAAAGAGACATCTTTCAGCTTGTTTAAAAAAGGCTGTCCCATAGCCAGAGCTCTCAAGATGGAAATGATTCCCTGTCAGCAGCCACCACTGGGGAAAATCCAGGTTCCACTTAGGACTAGACAGGATGGATCCTCTCTGTACTCATGAGAAACCCTTACGGCCTTTCCCACGGTTGTGAGGAGGGATGCAAGGATAGAACAGGTGCTTTTCCTGGTTGGGCAAGAACTGTGGGACAATAGGCGTGTGGTTCTCAGACAGCTCTCCTTCTTGCCAGTGGATTCAGTGATGCAAAGGCCACATCTGAGTGCCATAGTCAACAGCAGTGTTCACAAAAAAGTGGTCTTTCGAGTTCTAATAATCAATTACTAAGTGTCCTCCTGAGTTACAGAAGGAAAACTCTAGTTTCAAGTCTCTCTTGCACCCTGGGATTCACCAAAAAGCAGAATCACAGAAATCTTCTGGTTGGGATGACCTTAAAGTGCTAGCTGAGCTCCCGCCTACTAAGGTACAAATCTCTCTTGCAGCATCCCTGATAAATGCCTAGTGCTGTTACATACCTTTAACAATAAGGAGACTCACACTGCAGTTCAAGAGTTCTCATGGTTATTGATAAAAGGGAAAAACAATAGCCAACATTTATTGGGTTTTCACTATAAGCCAAACACTGTGCTGAATATTTTCCACGCATTAAACTATTGAATACTTTCCACAAACTTATTAAACAGGTTTCAGTATTGTCCTCATGTGGTAACAAATGAGGAAATTAAGCATTGTAATATTAGGAATGTATTCACAGTCACACAAAGTAATAGTGTTGTCTTCAAAGAATAGTTTCCTCAAACTTCAATCACACATTTATAGCACGTTTGAGAAGCAACTTTACTATTACTCACTTATTCCTTTTCTTTAAATGGTCCCAAAAAAACATAAATACCAGCCAGGTGTGGTGGTATATGCTTGTAATCCTAGCACTTGCAAGGCTGAAGACAGAGCATTGATGTGAGCTCTAGGCCAATGTGGTCTACAGAATGAGTTCCAGGAGAGCCTTGGCCATCCTGACTCAAAAAACAAAAACTAAACAAAGCAAACAAAACAATAATAATAACAACAACAAAAAACCCTTGAATACCTTGAGCTAAAGATGTGGCTCAGTGGTAGAATACTTGCCTAACATGTGCCAGGCAAGGCCTGGGTTTAATTCCCAAAACCAAGGTAAAAGGGAAACTTACATACCTGTTCATCCATTTCTTATACAACTGAAATCACAAAATTGTGTACAGTTACTGTGTTTTCAACTAATGTACTTAAAATAAACTCATTAATAAAAGAGCGCAAAATGTTCAGTCATGTTCTAAATAAAAGCATCTTACTTGACATTGTTTTTGTCTGTACCATATTTTGGGAAACTAAACCAAAACTATGGTATCTTGCCTCTCATTTTTAAAATGCTTATTTTTGAACTAAAAAGTCAATGGGTTTTTGTAGTAAATTTCCATTATGGGATTTCATTGTTACCCTGTCATGTTATTGAAAAAGACAGTCTTAGCAATCTTGTCTCCAAGGTTGATTTTAGTGCCTGAGAAGATTGACTACCTTCCCATTAAAGCTTCTCAATTTGATCATTTCCTATTCTTCCAATCTCTTGGCAGGTTTTCTAGGTTCCTCTAGACTCCCTTGGGCTGTATTACACTTGCTTGAATACCCTTCTTTGTAAAACAGCCACAGTTGTTCCATAAGAGTATATACCACCTGAGCTATAGAGCCCAGAATCTTCACTCTGGTGTGCAGTAGTCAGTCTCTCTCAGGTGCAGGCTCAGATCCCTCCAGCTCTGGGAGCAGAATAGATGATAGCCTAGGAGGAGAAACACTGTCTCTGTCCAGAAGACATGAACTTTTTCCCCTCTCCTCCCACATTTAGTTATCACTTGGCTTGTATGAGGCTGAGTTTACTTAACTGAAAAATGAATATAATAATTCTTATCCTGATGGCCTCTTGGGACGTTTATGAGGATAAAATGAGAAAAATGGATGTTCAATTTTACAAACTATGAAGAGTTACAGATATTGATTATCATTATGGAAGACTTTAGGACTTAAATATACCATTACTTAACCATTTTAGTGACATGAATGTAGGACATCTTTCAACTCTTCTAGAAAATATCAAGTTAGAGAAAGTGGTATATGGACAAGACTCAGTGATACCTCAGTAGTTCACCATGTAAGGGACTCCTACATGCCAGCCATTCTTCTTGGCTCTGGAACATAGCATTGACAATGGGACCTAGGTAGAGTTGATATTCAACCAATAGAAACTAGAGGCCATACTGATATCTCAAATATTAAAATATTTTTATACTAAGGGGTACATGGCATTCCCTTGACACCTCTAGTTCATACACATTGCCCTATCTACTCTAGACCCTCCCAAGGGACTGTTAGGCCTTTTTATATCCAAGAAACTTCAAAAACTTTCTTGACCTTATATCTGAGCTTTATGAGTATTAATTCAGATTGATTAGTCATGTGACACTAGATGTTAAGTAGTTTGAATATCACCCTGGGAAAACAGGTTCTAATCTACTGAGAAGAGTCAGAATAAACATGTCAATGAAACAATGCATAATTCAGTAGCAGACTATGATAAGAGCTATGAAGGAATGAGATAGTGCTGGGGATAGAGATGGGGAAACTTAGATAGCATGATCAGAAAAGACCTACAAAGGGAAGTGAGAATTGAATTAAGAAAGGAACAAAGATAAAAGAATGATATACAGTCATGCAAAGATCTAAGGGAAGAACATTACAGTAAAAGGAGAGTAATAGCCCTGAGTGGGAGTGGGTTTGGCATGTATGTTATTGTTGTTATTGTTGTTACGTATCCTCGAGTGAATCCGACTCATAGCAACCTAATGTACAACAGAAGGAGACACTCCAGGACACTGTGCCATGCCTGGCACTACGTCACTGTCTCTTTGTTATTCATATGACTTTCCATGACTGATTGTTTCAGGAGTGGGCTGCCAGGTCCTTCTCCCATTTTTGCAGTGCTAGGGATTTAACCCAGAGCTTCAGACAGCACAGAGCAAGCACCCTACCAACTGAGCTAAACTCCAGCCCCTGGCATGTATGAGGAACAGAGAAATAAGACTTGTGTCATAAGGTCATAAGGCAGGTTGCTTGAGATAGAGCAAGGCCAAAGTATCTGGCAGTCTTTAGAACTATGGATTTTATTCCAAGGGAAATTAGAATGATTTGGATAAACTGAAATATAGTTATCATATTTTAAAAATGCCTTTTTCTGAGAATCTCAAGTTCTGGAAGAATATCCTTCCCCATTGTCTCTCTACTGTAAGTGAAAAACCTGAGATTAATTAAGGCCCTGCCAAGATGTATCTCATTGTTAGGTGCCATCTAGTCATGTCCAACTCATAGCAACCCTCATAGGGTTTTCAATGGCTGATTGTTTCCGGACTGCCTTGGGAGTGGATTGCCACATCCTTCTCCCATTTTTGCAGTGCTAGTAATCGAACCTGGGACCTCAGAGACTGCAGAGTGGCACTCTACCAACTGAGCTAAATCCTAGCCCACTTAGATGTATATGTGGTGGTTACTGGTAATCATTCACCAGCTTAGAGGGCTGCATGGGAGTGTCTACAGTCACTTAGAAATCATGTTAAAAAAATTAGAACAGAAGTTGCCAACCTGAAGAAATATTAATGGAAATAAAATTGATCTTCTCAGATGCCTAAAACACTGCCTTCCAGAAAGTTTCCAAACTACTTCTTGTCCAGTCTTTACAACAACCAAGTAAAGTGGGCCAAGTTGAACTTCTTATTTCCCTCCAATGAGTAAATAATAAATATCAGATTCTGCAAGGAAAATTTTTGTGTTCTACTGTGTCATGGGCAAGGATTAATTCATTGGTTTTGCTGATACAGAAAGCAATAGAGAAAACTTGCCTGATTTTACTCATAATTGTCACAAATGAGTTGGTCCTAAAACATAGGTTCCCTGATTCTTGCCTACAATACTCTATTGTTTCATTGTGACATTCTCAAAATAGGAGAATTTTGTAACTTTTGGGCAAGTCCACTGAGGAATAACACAGCCAGCTCCCCACAAACTACTCAAGGAACTCGGTCACACGTGCTGGTGACTCTGTGGTCAAGCATTCAGAGATTCCACATGCTTTATCTAGTGTGGAGAGAGCATGTACATATTTAGCTTGGCACACACAAATTCCTGTTGATTTACATTCCCAATTTTGGAGCTACCTGGCATCTGGTCAGGAAATTATCTGTGAATGCCTGTCAACTTGCCAAAAATATTTAGATTTCTTTGTTATGAACCAGATTATCACAGCAGGCTGAGGGAAAGACAGGTTGACCCGAAACAAAGATGTCTTTTTGGTCATTTTCCTACAGGCTCCTAACTGTAGTTCTAACCTGTGAGTATCCCAGAAAATACAAAATAAGGGTGTGTACATTTTCATGGTCCCTATGCAGCATAATCAAATAGAAGAGGTCCTGGTAAGGACATGGGGGGGAAGTTTTTGCCCATTAGATGGGGCACAATATCATGATGGCCACCCCACTCCGTGGTAATGAGGTTTCCCTGTGGATCCTACTCCCAGCTGGGTTGGTCCGACTTCACCACTGCTCAATTCTTTCTCCCTCACTTCGTTGTTGTTAGGTGCTGTCGAGTTGAGTCCAACTCATAGCAACCCTCACAGGGTTTTTAATGGCTGATTGTTTCAGGATTGCTATGTCCTTCTCCCATTTTTGCAGTGCTGGGGATCGAACCTGGTTCTTCAGAGAGTGCAGAGCAGGGCTCTACCAACTGAGCTAAACCCAAGACCCCATACTTTACCCCCTCATTTATTCCCTTTGTTAGATTTTTCTGTTTCTCCCATTAGTCTGCAATCTTTAAAGACAAATACAATACCTCCTTTTTCTTTACTAACTTCCATGGTGTTCTTCATAAGAGATGCTCAGCACATTCTTATTAAATAAAATATAATATAATCATTACTACAATTTATAGAGCAATGTGTGGCACATACAACATTATTTTATATATTTTTTTTCCTTAACCCTTATTGCAGTCAAATGATGGAAGTGTTTTCATTATTGTTTTTAGGGGAGAAAACTGAAACTTTCAGAAATTAGATAATTTGCCCAAGGTCACATAATTAGTAAGTAGCAGAATTGGGATTCGATCCATATTTGGTCTGATGCAAACACAGGGTAACTTACACACTAATCTAAGCTACCTCCTTGTATTAACTATTTAATTACAAAATTGGTAGAGAAGAGTGGAATGACACAGCATGCTTAGACAAGCAGCTACTTGCATTAAGGAAGCTGGGCCAGTTGAACGGCTATGCAGAGTCCACATTCTTGATGTGTACCTGGGTATTAGAGGGTGGGCAGAAACTTCTGTGGGAAGAAACGCTTTTAGAACTTAAACTCTTTCCCATTCTCTTTTAATGTCAGATAAACAAACTGAAAAGAAGTTCTGTACGCTCAGGTACATTGCAGACTAATCCTATTCTCTTTGGGAAAAGGGAAACAGCAAGAGATAATTTCTATAAGTCATTGCGTGGCTCTACAGACAGAGCGCTGACTCAGAGGGAGAGTTGGCTGAAATTATGGAAAGGCAGACCAGCAGCCTAACCCAGGGTGGTGCAAATCTCTTGTTATTCAACCTTTCCTGGGAGTTGGAGAGCAAGATGCTCTCACAACACTGAGAGAGGAGATTTAGTAACAGTGGCAAGATTTACTGGCAAAGGCATAACATGCCCATGCCAATTTGGAAATTCAAGAACTTAGAGTTGTTAAAAAGTTATTGAAATAAATAAGCTAAAGGCTGCACATCAAGGTTGTAGATATTGGTAGAATAAGCTTGCATCATAGACTCAGGATATTGCATCTTTGACTTTGAATGCTGGAATGAATTTTAAAAATCATGAAAATAGATAATATTTTGAAATGCTCATTAAAATGTTTTTGTTTCTATAATTTGCTTCTGCCTTTGTTTCTGTCTTCTTTCAATCAGCTAAGCCTGCTCTCTCCTTGCCTTAGGAATAAACTGACAGCAGAAACTGGATAGTCAATTGTTCACTGTAAGTTTAGCAACCCATATATTAGGACTCAAATACAAAACTGTGAAATTTTGAGAGAATATGCACTGAGAAATATTTCTGATTTCCAAGACAAAGGATAAGTTTCCATGTCTGGGAAGACAGAGGTAGGAAATGTGGAGATAGAATGAGGGGACCATGATGACAGAACTGAGCCAACATCCAAAGGATGGCCAGTGTCCCTCCAAGTATGCATCATATGTAACTATATTCCAGAGACAGCAGCTATTGTTTTCAGATGCAAGTTGCATATGTTGCCTACACTGAGGAGCTATCATGGGTTCTTTGCTTTGGCAAACGTCAGCATCTAGCCCCCTGATCTTGCGGTAGGAGTGGTAGCCACCCATAACCTCAGCCTTAAGCTTGTTTGTTTCCATCCTTATTGCCATAGAATTATCAACTTTTTATCAGCATCCTGGGACAACTGTATGCCTATGAAATGGTTACTGAAAGGATTGGTGATAGAGAATAAAATATCCCTTGTGTGAGCTCATAAGTGGGAATGAAGGAAACCATCTAAGAATTATCTGTCCAAAAAAGTAGATTACCATCTATGATAGACAGAATAATGGCTCCCCCAAAACATCTATATTCCAAACCCCAGGACCTAAGACTATACTACCTTACATGGCAAAGGGACTCTGCGTATGCAATTAAGTCTGGCTTATTAAGATGTGAAGATTATCCTAAATTATCCTAGAAAGCCCAAAGTAATCACAATGGTTCTTATAGAAGGGAGGCAGGAGGGTCAGAGCCAGAGAAGTACATGTGACAATGGAAGCAGAGGGTAGACTGATGGAGAACCATGAGCAGAAGACTGTGGGAAGCCTAGAAGCTGGCAAAGGCAAGAAAACAGATTCTCCCCTAGAGGCTCAAGAAGAAAACAGCTTGTTAACAACACATGACATTGAACCCTGCTCTAGATCTGCTAAGTCACAGTACCTGGATTTGGGCCCAGAGTTACATGTTTTTAAAAGCTGTCCCAAGTTATTATATATGGCCTAACCTAGCCTATGCACAGCAGGCTGGAAAATGCTGAATCTAAACTGTCAAGTAATTCACCGTAACCATTAATACATTCAGAAATTTTAAGTTTTCTTTTTACCACATAAACACCAAGTGGTCATTCAGTTTCACAAGAACACCTAAAAGTATTATGGTCTCATCACATCTGCAGTAGTAGTATGTTTCTATTTATTGAACATATCCTTGGATAATCAATATGTTAGTATTTTCATGTGTCACATCATTTAATCTCATAGAAACCTTATAAAATAATGGTTATAAAAATAAAGGTTATAAAATAAAGGTTATAAAAAATCTTATAAAATACAATACAAAAAATCTTGAAAAATTAACTATAACTGGATTTGATGAGTAAAAGAATGGTTAACACATAATGGGGGCCACTTTTGTTGTAGTTCTATTCATTCCTACAGAAGCATAATAAGTTTAAGCCTTCCCTTCCACAAAATCCTTCCTGTTGTAGAGATGTTCAGGAGGTTTCTCATTATCTCAACAGAAACTTAGGATATAAAAAATTACAAAAAAATTATTAAAAGTTATTCCCATGCTTGGAAAATTAGAAAAAGTTAAACAAAATTTGGGGCCCTAAGAAATGTCACTCCTGCAGGCCATTGGACAGCACTCTGTTGGTACTTGCAGAGGGAGGGCTCTGCAAGACTTGAGGACAGGCAACAAAACTCTATGATAAGGGTGATTTCTGACACTGGCCCAAATGCCTAATGTGATCCCATGATCTGCATTAATGGCCTGACTCCCAGCTTGTGATGGAGATTGTTCTCTTATAAGCCCTTGGTTAGTCTGATGCTGATTCCACTTCTATCCCCCTGACTCCTCCAGGAGCCCCAAGCATGCTGGATCCCCGCAACTGCCTCCTTCAACATCATGGTTCCTCCACACATTAACCTATAGCTCGTGGAATTTTTACTTGGTCTCAGAGGGTGGTATAGTGTAACTCTTACTCTGTATTTCCAAATATATTGTTTTAACATACATTTTATGATTTACTTCCCACTTTCTGGCCTCTGATTCTAAAAGCCAGATTTAGAGTATTAAAAGCCCTTTGTGTCAAACTACACTCTCAACATGGAGTTTTAAAATCTTGCATAAGTTGCCACTGGGAGACTGCATTATAAGACACACATACAATAATGTAAAATATTATCTCTCCATAATTATAATTTTCAGGATCATCTAAGCAATGGTAAAAGAAGTCAGGAATC
The DNA here is from genome assembly GCA_007922755.1 of Pedetes capensis. Lineage (NCBI taxonomy): Eukaryota > Metazoa > Chordata > Mammalia > Rodentia > Pedetidae > Pedetes > Pedetes capensis. Next base: position 41,549 of record VMDO01012345.1, on the reverse strand, counting down.
AAACCCATATATCCTGGTGTCATAGTCTATGTGGTATACAGCCCATCATTAGACTTCTCTGACTGGTAATCCCATTTCTACCTGCCAAAAAATTCCTCCCATGAATCCTAGTCTTGAACCTAAGGATCAACTGTGTGCCTCTTTTCCCAAGAGAGTCATTTAAATACTTAAAGAGAATTTTGGGGGGAGACACTTGAGCCATCTCTAGACTAAGTATCACCCACTTCCTCTGTTCTTGTTCATAGACATGGTGTTGCCCATTTTTCACCATCTTGGACCTATTTTAGATGTGCATAAATTTTTCTGTATCTCTCTCAACTTGTGACCTTCCCAGGTGAGGGGCATCATCCCAATCAGGGAGATCCAAAGTCAGTTACAGAAACTTTTTCAATATTGTCCCTGGCACCATGCTCCTAAGTTAAAGGATGATTGGACCATGCAGACACAGATTTATTACATGTGTCTATGAGATATTTTCAAGTCAGAACATATTTGGGATAAATTTAGGGTATGCCTCAACTTCTTTAAAGCCTATAAAGCCAGAATATAGCAAGACTCATATAAAGACTAAGAAAACAGTTTTGAATGTGTTGTATAGTAACAAGTCTAGCTGTAGAGAGTATCTGAAGTCATCACAAGTGGACCTTACTTCAGAAACCTCAGAATAGAGTGCAGCAGGGAATGGAGGGAGCATGTTTGCATAGTGATATTGTGCAAAGAGCAGAAGCCTACAGCTGATTCTGCCAAAAACTTGCTTTGAGTTCTTGAACAATGATTTTGCCTGTCTTGATTTTATTTTTCCCTCTTGTAAAATAATAGGATTAGTCCAGAGTGGTTTCCCAGGGTATTTGCTTATATACTTTAATCAGGAAAACATTTCTTCACAAGCATACACAAATATATATATTTTGTTTATTTATAAACACTACATAGAAACTACATATATATATAGAAACTAAGGTCTTATGTACTTATGAAACAGTACAAGTAAAATTTTTCAATAATTAGATTGTTTTAAATATAACAACAATTTAACATGTTTGCTTTCATCTCTGTGAATCATCAAAATCCCTGGGGGGTGAGAGTGACAAACTTTTTTCTATAAAGAACCAGATAATAAATATTTCAGGCTTTTCAAGCCAAATGTCTTTTATTTTAAAGATTTTTTTCCCTGGAATTGTATAGGTGCCTTGGTTTTCTCATAGTTTCTGTTTGCATGATACATCATTTTTCTTCCAATCTGCCTATATATTTGAATCTAAAAATTTTGTCCCCTAGAGGGAACCTTTGTGAATACCAGTAGGAATTTAAATTGGTACAGCCATTTGGGAAAAAAAAACCCTAAAAATAGATTTATCTTGTGATCCTGGAATCCTAATTCTGGATATATATGCAAAGGAATTGTAGTCAATATGTTGAAGAGATTATCTGTACTCTCACATTCATTGTAGCACTATCACCGTAGCCAAGATGTGGAGACAAACTAAATGTATGTCAATGAATAAAGAAACTGTGGTATAGACACATAATGGAATACTTTTTCTCATTTGCAGAATTGAGATTTAAAGAAAACATGAAAGTAGACGAAGGACTCTTTGGGAAGAGGCAGGTGACAAGCAGGAGGGAGAGGGAGGACAAATCAGGGTAGGGAAGGGTTAATATGATCAGAGTACAGTATACACATGTATGAAAATGATATAATGAAACACATCATTTTATACAATTTATATACACTAATACAAAGTCAAAAGAGAAGGAAATTGGGTGATTTCTAACAATGTGGATCAATCTAGAGTAGGTTATGTTTAGTGAAATAAGATAAACACACAGAAAGAAAAACAAATACAGCATGATCTCACTTAATTGTGGAATCTAAAAAGGTTAAACTCATAGAAGTAGAGAGTAGAATGGGGGTTACCACAGAATGACAGGGAGTGAGGGCAAGGGGGGTGATGATGGATAGGGAAAGGGAAGATGCTGGTCAAAGTGAACAAAATTTCACTTAGACAAGAAGAATGTGATCTAGTACACAATATGACAAGTATGTTGTTGTTGTTGTTAGGTGCCATCGAGTCGGTATCCGACTCATAGCGACCCTCATAGGGTTTTCAATGTCTGACTGTTTCGGGATTACCAGGTACTTCTCCCATGTTTGCGGTGCTGGGAATTGAACTCGGGATCTCAGAGACTGCAGCGCAGCGCTCTACCAACTGAGCTAAATCCCAGCCCCATGACAAGTATAACTAATAATAATGTATATTTCAAAATTTCTAAAGGAGTAGATTTTAAATAGTGTCACCACAAAGAAATGATAAGTATGTGAGGTGATGGATATGTTGTTAATTAACATGATTCAATCATTCAGAACATATATATATATATATATATAACATCACTTTGAACCCCATAAGTATACACACCTATTATTTCTGAATTAAACAAAAAACACAAACAAGATGGTATCTCTTGCAGACAGCATATAACCAGATTTCATTTTTAAATCCAGTCTGACAACTTCTGCCTTTTGACTGGATTGTTCAAGCCATTCACATTTAAAGTTATTATTGACGTGGTTGAATTTGCAACTGCTTTTGTGTTTCTTCTTTTCTGCATGCCTTGCATCTTTCTGTTCCTTATTCCCCGTTTAATGTTGTTGTTGTTGTTGTTGTTAGGTGCCGTCAAGTCGGTATCCGACTCATAGCGACCCTCTGTACAACAGGGGAAACACTATTTTCAGTGCTTCTCTGCTGTTCATAGGCTTTTCAATGGCAGATTAATTTTTGGGAGGGTGTTGCCAGGGCCTTCTCCCAAGCCTATAGCTTCTGGTGTTCCCAGGCAGTCTCCCATCCAGGTACTAACCAGGCCCGACCCTGCTTAGCTTCCGAGATCTGACGCGATCGGATGCCACAGGGATACTGCTGCAGGCTCCCTCTTTAATATAACATTTTAATTCCTTTAGTGACTCTTTGCTATTTTTAGTGGTTTCTCTAAGGGCTTATTATATTCAGTTTAACTTATTACAATCTACTCTAGAGTTATACCAACATAATTGAAGTGAGATATAGGAATGCTACTCCAGTACAGTTATTGTGCTACTATTGTTATACATACTACATTGTATTTCATCATATATGTTATAAATCCAACAATACTTCATTGCAAATATTACCATATATGATTTTATGTCCATTAAAGACGCTCAGATATATGGCATGAGCAAAGATATCTCATCCTTTTTTCTTTGGCACTCTGAGGCCACACAGACATACTTCCAGACCTGACAAGGTGGTAAAAATAAGGCTAGAGATTTGTCATCATTGTCTAAATTTCATTTCATGAACAGTTATATTTGTTTTTGTTTCCAAATTGGAAAGATTGCATTTAGCAGTGTCTCAGAAAAGAAGAAAGAAGTGAGAGAGTGAAAAAAAGGAGAGGAAGGGATAAAAGATGGTAGAGTGCTGCTCTGCACTCTCTGAAACCCTGGGTTTGATCCCCAGCACACCAAAAATGGGAGAAAGAGCTGGCAGCCCACTCCTGAAACAAGTCCAAAACAATCAGCCATTGAAAACCCTATGAATAGCAGAGAAGCACTGACTTAGTGCCAGGCATGGCACAGTGTCCAGTGTTCTGTTGTACATAAGGTTGCTATGACTTGGACCCAGCTCAACGGTACCTAACAACAACAATCTCAAATATTCTTTGTAGCTCTGAAATTCTACTACATTCATCTAAAATGATTCTCAATCATCAAGAACTCCGAGACTGAGATTCAGTTAATCTTGAAATCTGAACACTAAATCTAAGTTGATTTTCACAAATGGAAGCAGCATTAAAGGAAAAAGGAAGATGGATTTTTTTATACTATGGGCTTAAGACAGGATGAGGTTTAGTTCAGTTGGTAGACAGTTGTACTGCACTCTCTGGCACCCTAGGTTAAGTCCCCAGCACTGCAAAAATGGGAGAAGGACATGGCAGCCCACTCCCAAAACAATCCCAAGACAATCTGCCATTGAAAACCCTGTGAACAGAAGAGAAGCACTGACATCATGCCAGTCATGGAAGTGTCAGACTGTTTCATTCTGTTGTACATTGGGTCATTATGAGTCAGATACAACTCTAGGGCACCTAACAAAAACAAATGGGCTAAAGAATCAGAACAGAGATCTTTTCACGCCCTCTTGTGTCCGTACCTAGTGATTACAGCGGTCAACCCTGATAAATAATAAGAAAATCCATGTCTAAAGCAGTGTGGTGAGATTCTTGGAGTTAAGAAGGTAAGGTAGTGCTTATTCATTCTGCTTTTCTATTTTCGATTGCACCTTCTACAAACAATAGTCCCTTGGCAAACACTTCTTTTCTTCTTATTGAAATGCTATCTACTCTTTGAAGTAAATTGATCATACATTTGTTTTTTCTTAGTTCACCATAATTATGGCTTCTTTTCTTAATTAGAATAGTTAAGATAACAGGCTTTAACAATGGACACGAGTTTTATTCTCAACTTTGCCCTTCCTTAGCCTCATTATTCCAGGCAAATCAATTAACCTTCTCTCCTAAGCAAATCAAATACCTTCTCTACTAGTGCTCCTGTAGTTCAATGAATGAAACCCCATTCATTCAAGCTTAATTGTCTTCACCTATGACTGAACTAAGCAAAACAACTTTGCTTCAAAGTTAGAACTGCAGACATAAGCAACAAAGGAGACTGCTAAGAGTCAAAAGATCACCTAACAAATGGAAGAAATATTTAAAAATCATGCACAGTAGATCTCCTTGTTCTTATTATTTATAGTACTGAGGTTTGAAAAGTTAATTAGCATTGAATTAGCAAAAACTGAAACATTTCTCTTAGACATACATAGCAACCCTCATAGGTTTTTCAATGGCTGATTGTTTTGAGATTGTTTCTGGAGTGGAGGGCCACATCCTTCCTGACTTAACAACTGATGATGGTTTGACTTATGATTATTCAGCTTTTTGGTAGTGCAACAGCAACACACATTCAGTAAACACTATACTTCAAATTTCTGAATTTTGATGTTTTCCTGGGGTAGTGATATGTAGTTACTCTTACAATGTACAGCAGTGGCAGCAAGCCGGATCCACCAGTGAGCAACATCGCCATGAGGGCAAATAACTGAAACTATAGTGTACTATGTTGGTAATTATTGTGTTCAGTAGCTCAGGTATATTAAATGCATTTTCTGTTTATAATATTTTCAGCCTATTGTGCACTTATCAGGATGTAATCTCTTTGGAAATTGAGGAGTAATTTATATATATGCACATGTAAACGTAAAATGATAGGATATATATCACAGGTTATAATCTTAAATTCTAAAAATAACTCATCCTGGTAGGTTCTATTTTCTTTATTCTGCAAAAGAGGAAACAGAGTACAAAAGAGTTTATGAACTTCCTCAGGTTGCCTGACTAACAGGTGCTGGAACTGAGTCAAATGTCATGCAATTGCCCCAGAGCTCCTTCTTCTCCAGTACACTGTGCTGACCCTTATTGTGTCCATCTTCTGGTCCTTTCTGTACGAAAGTTGAAACAAGAAAGTAGATCATTGCCTTATTTAACCTTGCCTCGGAATGTGTGCTTCTGGGAATTAAATTTTTGGCAGCTTTGCATGTACTCAAATGAAAGCAAGAGTACTGTAAGACTGACTTTGGGATTACACATAATTTTAGCAAGCAGACTGACTTGTAGATGTGGAATCTAAAAATAATAAGAAATGACTATATCTGATGGTATTCTATTGCCCAGGATATATGAAGAACAGTTACAGAGGATAATGCGGATATGAACAGGAGCAATGTACAATGAAATGCATGTATAGAAAGGTCATAATGAGACCCATTAAATTGTCCATAAAAAACAATGAAAAATAGATATTAAAAACAATAATAAAAGAGAAGTTACAACTCAATGATGAAAAGGTAAACAATTAAAAATGCACAATGGACTTAAGTAGACATTTCTCCAAAGAGATATTTAAATAAATAACAAGTACATTAAAAGACACTCAGAATATTACTCACTAGGAAAATCAAAGGCTGGGCGCAGTGGTGTACAGCTATAATCCCAGTGATTTGGGAGGCGGACACAGGAGGATTGCAAGTTCAAAGCTAGAAGCAGCCTAAGTAATTTAGCAAGATTCTGTCTCAAGAAAAGTAAAAAGTAAAACATGGACTAGGGGAATAACTCAGTGGTAGAGTGTATATTAAGCATCCATGAAGCCCTGGGCTTAGCTGCCCAGTACAAAGAAAGAAGGAAGAAAGGAAGAAGGAAGGAAGGAAGGAAGGAAGGAAGGAAGGAAGGAAGGAAGTTAAAAAATGACATACCATTTTATACTCACTAGAATGGCTGAGCCTGCAGACACACTACCCTGGCATCTGATCTTATCAGATCTCAGAAGATAAGCAGGGTCAGGCCTAGTTAGTCCTTGGATGAGAGACTGCCTTGGAATACCAGGTACTGTAAACTTGGGAGAAGCCCCAGAAGCCCACTCCTGAAACAATCCCTAAACAATCAGCCATTGAAAATCCTATGAATAGCAGAGAAGCATTGACAGTAAGTGTCAGGCATGACACAGTGTTGGATAGTGTTTCATTATGTTGTACACAGGGTCGCCATGAGTCAGACCAGACTGGACAGCACCTAAAAACCACAACAAGAATGGTTATGATTTTAAAAATACATGTTGCAAAGATGGTGAGAAAGTGGATTGCTTATACATTGTTGGTGTTGGTAGTGTAGTTACTAGGTGCCATCAAATTGGGTCAGTACAACCGGTGAAACACTATTGTCAGTGCTTCTCTGCTATTCAAAGAGTCTTCAATGGCTGACTGCTTTTTGGGAGAGGGTTGCCAGGTCCTTCTCCCAAGCCTACAGCACCTGGTGTTCCCAGGTGGTCTCCCATCCAAGTACTAACCAGGTCCCACTCTGCTTAGCTTCTGAGATCTGACAGGATGAGATGCGACAGTGATATAACAACAATATAGAAAACAAACTGTAAGTGCTACAACATGGATGAATCTTGAAAATATGCTAAGGGAGCAAAGATGGACTTGAAATGTCAAATACCATGTGATTCTACTTGTATGAAATATTCAGGATAGGTAGATCTATAAAGATAGAATGGATATTATTGATTGGTAAGGCCTGGGAGCAGGGATAAGTGACCACTTAATGGGAAAATGTCTTCCTTTGGGTACAATGACAAAGTTTTGGAACTCATTAAAGGTAGTGGGTACAGAGTATGGTGATATTAGTAAATGCATCTAAAATGTGCAGTTTAAAAATGCTAATTTTGAATTGTGTGAGGTTTTTAATAAAAAATCAAAAAGTTAGAATTAGAGCCATGGATAAGCTTTTCCTTATTCTCAAGACAGCAACATCTATGACATGTCAGTTCAGAAACAATCAAATGGGTATTTGTTGCCTGTGAGGTAAACACTGAAGCAAAGGAAAAGATGCTCTGCAGAGGAGTACAGAGAAAAGATATCAAGTTAGTAGCAGAAGCATAAACTAAGGATAAAAAGAGAAAGCAGATGATATTCCAGACTTCTTGTTGGTGTTAGGTACCATCAAGTCAAGTCCAATTCAGAGTGACCGTATGTACAGCAGAATGAGACTCTCCCAGACACTGTGCAAGGCACATGAATTTTTTTTATGTTTAATCTCACTGCTGCATCCACTGTACCAATCTATCTAGTTGAGGGTCTTCCTTATTTTTCATTGACTCTCTTCCCACTCTCCCAAATATAATGTCCTTCTCCAGAGATTGTTCCCTCTGACATGGCCAAAATATATAAGACCAAGTCTAGTCATCCTTGCTTCCAAGTAGGACTCTAGTTGTACTTCTTCTATGACAAATCTATCGGTTCTTTTGGCAGTCAATGGTATATTCAGAATTTTTCTCCAGCACCACAATTCAAAAACATCAATTCTTCTCCTGTCTCAGTTCAACATCCAGTTTTCACAAGCATATGTTGTGACTGAAAATATCAAGGCATGAGTCAAGCACACCTTAGTCTTCAGTACGGTATCTATAATTTTCAACACTTTAAACACTGCAACAACTTTTCCCAATGTAATGCATCTTTTTATTTCTTGATTGCTACTTCCATGGGCATTGATTGAAGAACCAAGTAAAGCAGAATCTTGGGCAACCTCAATCTTTTCTCTGTTTATCATGAAGTTACTGACTGACCCAGTTGTAAGGGTTTTTGTTGTCTTGATGTTGAGGTACAAGCCATAGTGATGGCTGTGCTCCTTGGTTTACATCAATAAATGTTTTAAATCCTCTTAGTTTCAGCAAAGTTGTGTTATCTGCATAATACAGGTTGTTAATGAGTCTTCCTCCCATCCTGATACCACATTCTTCTTCATAAAGTCCAACTTCTTGGATCATTTGCTCAGCATAGAGAGCTATGGTGAAAAAATACAGCCTTAAAGCACATCATTCCTTACTTTTTAAACTGGGCAGAGTTTCCTTGTTCTGATTGAACAATTGCCTCCTGGCCCATGTACAGATTCCTCACAAGTACAGTGAAGTGCCTGGTATTCCCATTCTTCCCAATGTTATCCATAATTTGTTATGATCCACACAGTCAAATGCCTTTTCATAGTCAAGAAAATATAGATAAACATCTTTCTGGTATTTTCTGCTTTCTGCCAATATCCATCTGATGTCAGCAATGATGTCCCTGGTTGCATGCCCTTTTCTGAATCTAGCTTGATTTTCTGGCAGTTCCTTGCCTGCATACTGCTGCAGTCACTTTTTAATGATCTTTAACAAAATTTTACTTGTGTGAGATATTAATGATATCATTTGATAATTTCCACATTTTGTTGGATAGCCTTTCTTGGGAATGGGCACAAATATGAACCTCTTCCAGTCAGTTGGCCACATAGCTTTTTCCAAATCTCTTGGCATAAACAAGTGAATACCTCCAATGCTGCATCTGTTTGTTGAAACATCTCAATTGATATTCCATCAATTTCTGGAGCCTTGTGTTTTGCCAATTCCTTCAAGGCAGCTTCCACTTCATCCTTCAGTACCATTTGTTCCTGATCATATGCAACTCCCTAAAATGATTGGTCATCCACCATGGGTGGCCATGCTGATATCTCAGATATCAGTGACATAGCTTTCAGCATCACAGCAACATGCAAGCCCCACAGTACCACAAACTGACAGATAAGTGAGGGATCCAGACTAGTTTCATCTGTATTCTTCCTGCCTTTGGATTTCTTCAGATATCTTTTACTCCTTATATTTTTCTTTACTTAAACAAGTTTTATTTCATAACATATAATCAAAAGTATCCTACCTAACACAAAATTAATTCCATCTGAAGGATTATCTCAACCATGAAACATACTGAGCTCAGAGAAAGTAGAGCATCCCATTTTGAAATTTACTGGTACAGTCCCTACACTATCTCTACCAACTACCATCAGACACTGATTAAATAACTCACATTAATCATAAAGACTTTATTAGCTCCATGAGCAGATCATTCCATATTTGAGCATTGTGGCTACTAGAAAGTTATTCTATGTAAACTGGCAGAAACTTATTCACTTAAAATGTTATGACATCTAGGTTCATTTGAAAAAAAGTTGTATTGTGTCCCTTTCCCCATAACAATTATTTATCAATTTGGAGACAGCGACCTTATCTCCACCATACCAATCCTTTTGCTCCCTCTTCCCCCCCCTCACACACACACACACACACACACACACACACACACACACACACACAGAGTCTTCTCTGTATAAAATCATATTTCCAGGTCCAATATTCTTACAATAATCTTATGTTGCACTACCAGGTTTGGGATTGATTTCAGCTCTGCCCTTCATTAACCATCAGACTCTGGATAAATCAATTAACCTTAGTGTTTCAGTTTTCTTTTCTTTCTTTCTTTCTTTCTTTCTTTCTTTCTTTCTTTCTTTCTTTTTTATTGTATACTTTACCCTCTTTACCCTGCTTGTTTCTCTCCTGTCTGACTTTTCCTCTCCCCCTTCTGATAGTTCCTCCTTTACTCTGAAGTCTCATACATATATGTTTTGTTTTGTTTTCCAATATAGCTTCTGCATATGAGAGAGAACATAAATATTTGTCTTTCTGAGTCTTGTTACTTAGCTTAACATAGTGATCACCAGTCCTGCCCATTTTCCTGAAAATGACATAATTTCAATCCTCTTTACAACTGAATAAAATTCTATAGTGTATAAATACCACATTATCTTTATCCATTCATCTGTTGATGGACATCTAGGCTCAATCTATGTCTTGGCTATTATGAACTGTGCTGCAATCAACATGGAAGTACGGGAGTATCTATAGTATGATGACTTAGATTCGTTTGGATATATACCCAGGAATGGTATAGCTGGATCTGATGGCCAATAAATATATGAAAAAAATGTTTGTGCTCTTTTGTTTTTTGAAACAGGGCCTTACTATGTAGCCCAAAATATCTTGGAACTCATTATGTAGACCAGATTGCATTCAAACTCATGATCCTCTTGCCTCAGCCTGCTAAGTGCTGGGATTAAATGCATGCACCCTGTGCCCAGCTAGTATTTCAGTTTTCTGATCTTGTATTGAGCATACTGAATTTTCAATAAAAAAGACTTTATGGGAATTAGATGAAATACTTCATGTAAGAAACACAGCACAATGTCTACCACAAGTTAGACAACTAGTAAATGCTAACTATTATTATATTTTAATAATATTATTACTTGTTAGCATGATTACTCTTTTCTAATAACCGAACATTTTTGCCAACTGGAATATATAAAGACATCATATTAGTAGTTCTGTGCAAATATTATAAAAACAAGCATCATGAGGTAGAGAGATTATCCTCATTTATAGATAAGAAAACTCAGGACAGTTTGGTTAAGTAGTTAGTTCAAGGTAGATGGCAATTTGCAACATTCCCAACTATGACAATTTAGCTCATTAGTTATCCACAAGATGGCGATCAAAAACAGAGAGTAACTTGTCCTGCTAAGCCCTCTCAATGAGTAACCCAAAGATGTTCCAAGGTGGTAAGTCTATACTTAACATTTGTTAACAAAGGGCTTTTCCTGCAGAAGATGAGTATTGGGTATCTAAAGAGAACTGGTATTTGAATCTTGGAATCAGTGTAGCTCAGTTGGTAGAGTGCCACTCTGTACTTTCTGAGGACCCAGGTTCAATCCCCAGCACCACAAAAAAGGGAGAAGGATGTGGCAGTCCACTCCCAGAACAATCAGCCATTGAAAACCCGGAGAAGGTCAACTTGACTCAATAGCACCTAACAACAACAAGGTATTGGGGTATCCACTTTTCTTAAAGTAAATAAAGATATTTTAAACTGGGCATTGTGGCGCATATCTGTAATCCCAGCAGCTTGAGGGAGAGGCAGAGGCAAGATCATGAGCTTGAGGTAAGAGGCAGCCTGCACAACTAAGGGAGAACCTATCTCAAAATAAAAAGTGGTAGAGCACGAGTCCCTAGGTTCAACATCCCAGTACTACAGAAAAAAAAAGAAAAAAAAAACAAACGATACTTTAATACAGTATGAAAGAACTTTGGTCAGCAATAAAAATTTACAATTTTAAATGTTGTTGTTAGGTGGCATTGATTCGGTGTCTGACTCATGGTGACCCTATGTACAACAGATGAAGCACTATTATTGGTGCCTCTGCTATTCCTACAGTTTTCAATGGTAGATTGTTTTTTGAGAGTGGGATACCAGGTAATTCTCCCAAGCCCACAGCACCTGGTGTTCCCAGGCAGTCTCCCATCCAAGTACGAACCAGGTCTGACCCTGCTTAGCTTCCGAGATCTGACAGGATCACATGCCACAGTGATATGGCTGCAGGCAGGGTTTTAAATTGGCACTTAATAAATACTTAAAATATGAAGGAAAAATCTTAGTATTAACAAAAAATAAGCAATTTCTTACCTATGCTCTACATCCCTCTATCCACAATTCATTTATTCCTTTGGCGAGATGAAAACATAATACAATGAATTTAATCTATGTATGTATTATGTTGTGCTCATTGTTGTCTACTGTTTCCCAATGCATTAATGAAAATTCTACTTGTTCTTAGTTTTCTACTAAACTTCACTCCTTCTCCAAGTTCAGCAGAAGAATTCAGAGCTCTACAGTTTTGCTCCTGTCCTATTTTTAAGGTGGAATTGAGAAATGAGGAGAGAGAAGAAAGAAGTGAAGAGAGGGACTTTGCATCAGGAAGGCAGATATTTAATCAATTAAAAGTATAAAATATAGAAGCTGAAAGAAAAGAGATGAGGAGAAAAGACAGTAAGGCTCAGTTTTCCTGTTCACTAAGTTGAAATTTGTGTGATAGTAAAGATTTAAAATAGGCTTAGAGTGGCTGCAGATTGTAGGAGACATGAGGATTGCAAGGAACTGGGGGGAAAACGTGGTAGGATGTTTTGAGTTATGAATCGTCTTCCTGTTGGTCTTTGCAAAAAGATTGGAATAAAGATTTGAATCATTTTAAATTACATTGAATATCAAACTTGGTTTCTTTGAGGGTGAACGCAGAACAGAAAGTCAGGCAGCTGGAGGTCCCAGGTTGCTTCTGGTAACAGCAACGTTGTCAGAGGCACCTGAATGCTCCCACCTCACTGACAGGAACAGCACCTCTCTTTTTTCCCACACTGCTCCTAATTAGAACCTGTCACTAAATCATCTTCAATATGATGAAAAACCAACACTAAGCAAATATGCTCCCTTCACTTTAAAGCATCTAATATAAATACAAATCCTTTATACATCTGCTACTCTTTACAATTTTTAAAAGTCCTTTTCATCTCATTTTAACTTTACAACATTCCTGGAAAGCAAACAAAATCATTATCCTCATTTTACAAGATGAAGGAAAGGAGATTCATAGAATTTCCCAAGGTCACCGGTCAGTAAACGGCATAGCTGAATTTTAACTTTGTTCTTTCACTGCAAAATCATGACAATTGCCACCATACTGCTCCATTGCTCAAATGTGTTTTGAGTCTTCTTTCTTGGAGAGTTCCATGTACTTAGAGGTAAAAACATTGGGCTGGAAGTTTGGAGAACTTATTTCCAGTCCCTGCCTTTCTATAACTTTGCATAGTTATTTTTCTAATGTAGTATTTTGTGTCAACTTCTTCAGGTATTTGTATTGTAGAACTGAAATATTCTACATTAGTAACAATAGTAGCCATTATGACTCAGGGATTACTTAAGACAAGGACTACTACTGGTTACACGCACTTATTATCCATTTAATCTTCATAATCTTGCAAGGTTAGGGAGATTTTTGAAAACTACCAAATAGTTCAACAGTAGAAGAAAGATTTGAACAAAAGTCAGACAGATTCTCTTTTCACGGTACCAAATAGGCCAAAATATCTTATTAAATTATACAAGTATGAGTAGCAATGGGGCTTTATTCTCTGAAATATGATGCTTACCTGGTATATAGGGTATGATCAAAAAATATGGTGAATGCTGCTGCTGTGTGCCATCCACCAGAAAGACAGGAGTTTTCAATATGGAAATGGCACATTGAACCTTAATAACCATGTGTAAGAAGTTTCAATTTGTTCTATGTAGTCAGTCGGGTGTGAGCTATGGTTGAGAGAAAAAAGGCCTGAGATATGGGCAAACACTTTCATCCACCATCATAAAAATATTCTATGTTCCACATCACTTCTGGTATGGCAATTTCTGTCAAATAAAAAACATTATAGTGTGTCCTCACCCACCTTATTCACCAAATCCGGCACCCAGAGTCTTCTGATTCTTCCTTTAAGTCAAAATGATCATGAAAGGTATATGTTTTGAATTGATTTAGGACATCAGGACAACCACAACTATGCAACCAAAGAGGCTCCTGAGAGAGAATTTTCAGAACTGCTTCAGGAAGTGCATGGGAGATAATTATAAGTGTTCAAAGCCAGGGGGAGTATTTTGAGGGGGATTAATGACAATGTCTCTTCTAGTGTAATACAATCTTTTAACTTAAACATTCACCATATTTTTTAATCAGACCTCATATGTAATGCACAGGCTAGAACATTATAGGAATGCTTTAATTATAATAATATAAAAATAAAAGCAGGAGAAAATTGCATTAAGTGCTGAGTATGCATCAATTGCTAAACACATAAATGCATATAAAGAATGCCAGTCACAATGGTGCATGCTGTAATCCCACAGACTCAAGAGGCAGAGGAAAGAGGATCACAAGTTCAAGGCCAGAGGCAGCCTGTGTTACTTAGTAAGATCCTGTCTCAAAATTTAAAAAAAGTAAAAAATGTACTCTGGGTAGAGCTTACTGATTGAGCACTTGCAAAGCATGTGTGAGACCCTGGGTTCAAATCCTCAGAACTCTGAAAATAAAAAGCTTATAAAGTGATTTCATGATAATATTTAATCCCTGACACAAATGGTAGCATAGATACTTCTATTATACCGATTTTAAGAATAGCTAACCAGGTTGTCCATGGGAGAAGGATATGACATTCCATTCCTGTGGCAATCCTGAAACAATCGGCCATTGAAAATCCCATAAGGGTCGCTATGAGTCAGACACAACTCAACAGCATCTAATATCAAAAGCAACAACCAGGTTGTCCATGATTTTGCTTTACTTGGTTCAGTCAACACCCATGGAAGCGGAAGTCAAGAAATCAAATGACACATTGCTTTGGGAAAAGCTGTGGTAAAGATGTCTTTGAAGTATTGAAAAGTAAAGATGTCACATTGAAGACGAAGGTGCTCCTGCCTCATGCCATCATATAGTTGTGAAAGCTTTAACATTGAACAAGGGAGATAGGAGAAGAATTGATGCTTTTGAATTATGGTGCTGGAGATGAATCTTGAATATACCATGGACTACCAAAAGAACCAACAAATCTGTCCTAGAAAAAGTACAACCAGAGTGCTCCTTGGAAGCAAGGATGGCTAGACTGCATCTTATGTATTTTGGACATGTAGTGAAGAGGGACCAATCTCTGGAGAAGGACATCAAGTTTTGGAGAGTAGCAGGTCAATGAAAAAAGGAAAGCCCTGCACTAGATAGATTGACACAGTGTCTGCAACAATGGACTTAAACATAAATAAGATTGTGTGCCTGGCACAGAATCAGGGGATCTTTCATTCTGCTGTACATAGGGTTGCTATAAGTTGGACTTGGCTCCATGGCACCTAACAACAACAGCAAACATGAACTAACAGAAATGACTTTCCCAACATTATCCAGGTAGCTATAGAGCTGGGGTTTGGATCTCAGTTTGTCTTCCTCCAGAACATATTTTCTGAAGAGCTGCCTTTCACTGTCTAGATCAGCGGGGCTTTTTTGTGGTTCCTCTGCCTTGAATCTAGGTCAGTATAAGAACATCTTCCCAGAATGTAACTGGTCAGTGCCCTTTTCTCCAAGCCCATTCTCTCTCATCTGCTGCACCTCCTGCCCTACATTGTGGTGCAGTGTTCCTGTCCCACTGCACCAAAACAGGATATACTTGCTTTACAATTTCTATTTATCAGCATATAGGAAAATAAACATCAGAGAGTCGAACTTGATGACAGATACTTTGTGTGGATGGTGATAGGAGTTGCTTTGTTTTGTGTTTTCTTTGTTTGACTTGTTTGTTTTCTCCATAGTAAAGGCTTGGAGACTTTACATGAGAGAAGAAGCAACCACAAAACAACTGTTGAGACAAGCTTTGGGCTTTATTCTAGCTGGTGTCCATATTTCAGAAAGCTATACACAGCAAGTGGTACAGGTTTAGGCACTTAATCAAAGTCAGCAGGGCTTTGTCAAGCCAAACATAGGCTGCCCCAACCCTAAAACTGGGAGAGGAAGCCCAGCTTTCACTAGAAAAGCAGGACTTCCAAGTTAAACAGGAGGAAATGTGCTAGAGCTTACCTCCATATCAGCTGGGCACCAGCACATGGCTCCCCCTTCACACACAGACAGGCAGGGATTCTCAGTGCTAGGTTTCTACATGGCTCATCCATAGCCCTGGCTTCTGAACCAGCAGAACCACACCCTCTTACAGATGCAGAAACTGAGGGCCAGAGACTTGCTCCCTGTCAGACAACTCTTAAAGACTATGATCCTAATCCCCTGTCCTCCTATTAAACTTAAGTGCCTACTCGGGAAACACAACAGCTACGGGATTCATCCTGACCAGTAGACATGGATGACTGCCATTGGCAAAACTCTCCCTTCTTGATTTTCTAAAACAGATTCTCAGTCATGTGCAAAAATGATCTTAGAGAGCCAGTCTAATATCTCCACAAATTACTGTGACAGAGAGAAAAAAAGAGTGGAAGGAAGAGAGAGGAAAGAAGTGAAAGAAAGGGGCTGGTGGGGGAGAGTAGAGAGAGTGAGAGGTAGAGAGAGAGAGAGGTAAAAATTTCTGAACTATACTAAGTTAAAGAGATGTTTCATTTGGTATTTCCAAAAGTCCTTAATATGTTAAAAAGATATTTTTATCCCCTTATGACTTACATAGTCATAGTTCTCTTTTTGTCCCCTCCATAGACAAGTTTATAAGTTCAGTATTCTATGAAGCACAGCAATGTTACCCAATAGTCTTGAGATGCCATCTGCAGACAATGGTAAGAAAGCTGAAATGACCTGCTTTAGGTAGTTTAGTATGCCTTAAGGAAGCTTGCAATCCATGCATTCTCACTTTGAGGTCAATGTTTTGGCTACTACACTCTGCTACCATGGTCGAGAACATGTATAACTTTGGTCCACAACACTCAAGAACAACTAAAGCAGCATGAGACTAAGGACTGTGTCTGCCTGGTTGACTACTGAGCTTCTATCACACTGTCTGACACATTATAGCATCCATAATTTAACAATAAAAATTTTGGACAAAATTTAATATAGTTTATTTGAGCAAAGAATGATACATGAATCAAGCAGTGCTGGGAACCAGAAGAGGTTCAGAGAGTGCTGCTCTGAAGCATGGGAAGCAGATTTCCACAAGAGCAAAGTAGAGAAATCACTTGATTAGGATACAGGTAAACATTTGCCTTATTTGTGTATAATCTATGGGAAGTCCTTCATTAGAAATTAGTTAGCTATTTCTGATTGGTTAAGTTTAACTTTGTTTCACTCTTCATCTCAAAGTAGGCATTGCCTTACCTTCATGGAAGCTCCAGTTACAGACAACCTCAAGCTAAAGTCTCCTCATTTGCTTTAACAATAAGTATTTATTTAATGAATAGTGCTATACAATAATACAGTATCACATTGTTGAACCCCAGGCCTCACATATACTAAGCAAGTTCTCTACCAGTGAGCTGCACTTACAGCCCATTTTTATTTATTTTTATTTTGGGACATGGTGATGTTAAGTTATTCAGGCTGCCTCTGGCTTCGAAACTACGATGGTCCTACCTCAGCCTCCTGAGTGTCCTGTTGACTTTTTAAAATTACAGTAGGATTATCATGATTTTCAAGATAGAATCTTGGGATTAAGCAAGAGATAGTACTATGCCATAAGTTCACATGTGCTAGTAAGGGTTGAAGAGCCGAAACTCAAAACCAGGTCAGTGTGACCCCAATGTTCATACTCTAACTTTGATTGTAAACTATCTCAGAATTTCCCCTATTCTGATGTACGTATAAGTCACCTGGGTATCTTTTGAAAGTGTAGATTCCAATTTTGTAGGTTTGGAGAAAAGTGTGAAATTCTGCATTTCTAACAAGCTACCAGGAAAAATCAATTCTGCTGTTGCCCAGATTATACTTCAAACAGGAAAGCACTGGTCCACACTCATAGACTGAAAGAGATCTAAAGGGAAATTTAGGTAATTAAGTTACAAATATTAAGCTCAGATATTCAAAGTGCTTTCTCTTAGGCCATTTATTTATACCTGTATCACAACTGGGATTTGGCTCAGTTGGTAGAGCGCTGCGCTGCAGTCTCTGAGGTCCCGAGTTCAATTCCCAGTACCACAAAAATGGGAGAAGGGCCTGGCAATCCACTCCCAAGGCAATCCTGAAACAGTCAGCCATTGAAAACCCTATGAGGGTCACTATGAGTTGGATACCGACTCGATGGCACCTAACAACAACAACATATCACAACTCTGAGCTAAAACCAGCCAAAATCCCATTTCACCCTACTACAGGCAAGATAACACAGATGGACACAGCTAACACACAATGAAAAAGCATGGAGAGAACTGGGGGGAAATACCCCAAAACATTTTCCTCCTGTCCTGTGATCTCCCATCAGTATTCACCATTGGCCAAATCCAACAGGGAAAGAGGAAGTGAGGAAGTCTCTTGCTATAATCTAAGCCAGTCTCAGCCTGCAGCCATACCACTATAACGTCTGATTCTGTCAAATGTCGGAAGCTAAGCAGGGTGGGCCTGGTTAGTACTTGAATGGGAGACCACCTGGGAGCACCAGATACTGTAGACTTGGGAGAAGGACCTGGCAACCCACTCCCAAAAATCAATCAACCACTGAAAACTCTGAATAGCAGAGAAGCACTGACAATAGTGTTTTGTTTGTTGTACATGAGGTGGCTATGAGTCAGATACCAACTCGAGACAACCTAACAATAAGAAGCCAATCTTAAGGGGAAAAGAAGAGAGTAGATAAGGTGGAAGGTGGCTCTGGATGAGCAAACTGAAACTGTCTGATGTAATTCTGACTGTAGAGACAAGACTAAGCTGATTTCTACCTCCTCTTTGACACAGGGTAGAACAAATAGCAAGAAAAAAAAGTGGAAATAGAGGGTGCGCTGTTTTATTTTATGCCTAGATAGGTAAACTGTGGAAAAGACATGTCTTTTCATTTGGAGGGTTATACCTTTTGCCAATGCTTTTAGCATTATCACAAAACACTTCTCAGTCTTCTCCCAAAAAGATATCCCTTGCCTCCTTAAATTGTCTCCCTCTGAACCTCTAGAGAATTAATTCTCAGGATTATCCTACAGATTATTTTACTATTTCTTCTAAGATTCATTGCTAAATAACTCTCCTTAATATATATTAATTTTAAAAATTGATTGTCAGAATTTTTGTCTGTTTAAAGCTTTAATCACTCTGTATTGGATCCACCCTCAAGACCATTCCTCCAGTTCCTTTGGCCATCTACCTATGAGAACCTCCACCTAGATGTTGAAGATGCCCTTCAATCTCAATAGGTGTCCAACTCAAATTTAGCATTATTCTTCTGACCTTCCTTCTCTGCTTTATTTTTATGATAAAATCAGTATCATTCTCTTGCTAAACACACTGCACAAAGCCAAATCTAACAAATTCTAGCTCCATAATCCTACTAATACTTACTACCTGTACCTAATTGCCACTGAGAAGCTCTTTATTTAATCTCAGTTTTTTTCTTTCTGTGCTAATAAATTAATTTCCTGATTATTTCTTTACTCTTTGTTTATTACCTCTGTAGTCCAATTTACACCTGCCACTATCAGATGGGGCTGGGGTTTAGCTGAAATTGTTGAGTGCTGCTCTGTACTCTCTGAGGACTCAGGTTCAATCCCAAACACTGTGATAATGGGAGAAGGACATGGCAATCCACTCCCAAAGCAATTCCAAAACAAGCAGCCATTAAAAACCCTATGAGGTTTGCTATGAGTTGGACATGACTTGATGGCACCTAACAACAACAACAACAACAACAACTATCAGATGTGCATATAAGTCTTTCCAAATTACAATTTTGATAATATCATACATTTTTTAAAAGCCTGCAAATCTCTGAAAAACCACCTAAGGGAAAGGAACTGGGGCTGTGTACGAACAAGGATGAAGGGGAAGCCAGGTTGGCATCCTACCTCTTTGGATTCTGTTGGCTGTACTGTTCCTTCTGTTTCACATCTTTCTGTTGGTTGTGAGTAGTACATTTGTCTTCTTTTTCATATATTTCCATATATTTTTAAATTCTAGAATAAGAGTTAGCACAAGAGGAATGGACTGTCTGGGCACCATGTAATTCAGGAAGCTGAGGCAAGAGGATTTTAAGTTGCTGGCAGAAGCAGCCCATAGACTTTGTCTTAAAATTTTTAAAAAAATGTTTAAGGGAGTTGAGGGTATAGCTCAGTGGTAGAGTATTTGTCCAGCATGCATTAGGCCCTGGGTTTGATCCCCAAACACCGAAGAAAAACAAAATGCAAAGAGGTAGGAAAGGAAAAATGAGATTAGTAGTAATTCAGGAGGAGTCAGGGAGAGCACCTAACTGACCAAATTAGTCCTTAATGATTGCAAATTATAAGAGGTGATATTAAAGGGATGCTAATCGTTTTAAAGAATCAGGATTTCTATGTATGGCTGAAATGAACTATCTTCATTGACCAGTCTGTTAGAGACAATACCATTTCCGAGAGTTTGAAAGCTATAGAAAGGAAATATCAAAATTCTAATTATTTCAACTTGTTGTTGTTAGGTGCCATCAAGTCAGGTCCTATGTACAACAGAACAAAACACTCCCTCACACTGTGCCATGCCTGGCACTATGTTAGTGCTTCTCTGCTATTCATAGGGTTTTCAATGGCTGATTGTTTAGAGACTATTTCGGGAATGGGCTACCAGGTGCTTCTTCCATTTTTGTAGGACTGGGGATCAAGCCCAGGGCCTCAGAGCATGCAGAGCAAGCATACTGCCAACTAAGCAAGCCCTAACCCATATTCCAATGTGAATGGAATCAAAATCAAATAGCTCAGGTTATTAGACATTCTTCAAGATCTCAAAAAATAGTAGTCTTGTTTATTTATCCTAAAAGTTCATAAAGAAAGTATTTTTTTTTTGTTTTGGCTGTTGCAGCAAAACATAAAAGGATTTGGTAAGAAATACAATGAATATAAATTCTGGTTTTATTCATTTTCCTGCTAACAAACTGATTTCAGTTTTTCTTAATGGCTGAATAATCCTCCATTATATGTGTGCGTGTGTGCGTGCGTGTGTGTGTGTGTGTGTGTGTGTGTGTGTGTGTGTATCTCACATTTTCTTTATTCATTCATCCACTGATGGGCATCACTGAGGCTGATTCCATGATTCCATGACTTGGCTCTTGTGAACAGTGTTGCAGTAAACATGGCTATGCAGGTGTCTCTATTGTATGTTGACTTTGATTCCTTTGGGTATATACTTAGGAACGGTATAGCAGGATAATGTGGTAGTTCAATTTTTAACTTTTTGAGAAATTTCCATACTGATTTCCATGTTGAATAGACTAATTACACTCCCACCAACAGTGTAAACAATGATTCCTTTTACCTGCCAACATTTGTTGTTTGTTTTCTTGCTGATAGCCATTTAGACTGGGGTGAGATCTAATCTCAATGTGGGTTTAATTTGCATTTCCCTGATGGCTAAAGATGTTGAATATTTTTTTCACTGGCTACATTTTTTTTTACTGAATACATACATTGGCTATTTATATTTCTTCATTTGAAAAGTATCCATTCCATTCATTTGCTCTTTCATTGGTTGGATTATTTGCTCTTTTTGCATTTAATTTTTTGACTTCTTGATATTCTGGATAGTAATCCACTGTTGGGTGAATAGTTGGTAAAGATTTTTTTCCCATTCTGTAGGCTATCTCTTTACTTTGTTCATTGTTTCCTTTGCTATGCAGGGGCTTTTTAGTTTAATGCAATTCCGTTTGTCAACTCTGAAAAGGAAGATGTTGAGGATAAAAATAAAGATAATAAAAACAATATGGAGGATGAGCTGTTCCACCCCAAGAATATGAGGAAGAGGAGGAAGACAAGGACAAGAGGAAGTAAGCTGAGAATTGGGAAAGGGAAAAGAAAGAATAGACCTTTTATTCACAGAAAGAAGAATTGCATAATGGAGAACATAAGGGGAACATTGACAAAGGGAGAGGCAGTAGAAAATAAAGAAGATGGTCAGTGAGGGAAAGAGAAGGGAAAATGCCAAGGAAAAGAAAGAGAAAGAAATAACTGAGTTTTGTGGAACACACTGGTAATCCCAGCAACTTGGAAGGCTAAGGCAGGAGGAATGCAAATTTGAGGCCACAGGCAACCTGTGCAACCTAGAAAGACCTGATTTCAAAGTAAAAAATAAGAAGGGGGCAAGGGATGCAGCTCAGTGGTAGATCACTTCCCTAGCAAGTGCAAGGCAATGGGCTGAACCCCTAATACTGCAGGTGATAAAGAAAGAGGAAGAAAAAATTATTCTAAAATTGGACTCTAATGCTACTGGTTTTACAGTTATTTCCATAGTAAGTAAATAATGTATTTTACTATGGTCACATTTTGTCATGCAAAATAAGCTTCACTAATCTGTTAATGATGATATTATATATGGAGAAAATTTTTCATTTATTCCATTGTCAAATTTCAGAGAAATTTATTTTGAATTTTAACTTCTCCCATTTTCTTTTTCTTATTAGTCATGATTAAGCATTAATCAAAACATGATAGATTTTACATAGATTTTATATGATTAGTTTCATTTATAATATGTTGAAGATATTTTTATATAAGTGGAATAAAAGTTGCTATACATAAAAAGACAACAGTTTCTCTTTTGAATGACAATTTGATCATTTTCATAGCTGACTCTAAGAACTCCAGTTTGAAGGCTGTTAATTTTTTGTTGTCTTGTTTAATAAGAGTTTTTTAATACATTTCCAAGTTTTTTTGTGTGCATTTTTTGTCACGGTAGCAGTTTAGAGGACATCAGCAAAATAATAAATATTCTATTCAACCATATAGTTCACAGATTTTTAACACTCTATTTGGTAAAAGGCATATTATGTGTTAAGTTTCTCATGGATCACTCCTTAAAACTTTGAACTTATTTCCATTTGTGCAACTGTTTTAAATAAAACCATAATCTTTTAAAAATGTGATCTTATTCTTCTATTGTATCTTATTGTTCTCTATTTTATCTGTATTATAACTTAAAGTTCTTCAAACTGAATCAAATAAAATAAACTTAAGATGTGTTATTTAAAAAATAAAAATAAAGTAATTGTTTCCTTATTTTGAATTGCATTGAGAATTGCCTTTCACAGCACTATTCAATCTGACCCAGGCTGGGTGGTGGCCAGATTCCTTATAGGTTGGACCAACTCCACCCTTGGTGCAAAGATTGGCCCCACCAGCGTAAGCCTATTTACATTTCCCTATCTCTCCTGCCATGCTAATTGTGTCAAAAACCAGTCAACACATGGCACTCCCTTGGCTGCAATAAAATCATACAAGAGGGTGCAGGGACATAAACAAGATAAGTCAGGAAAGAGCAAGAATTTTCCTTTCATGGTCAAGTTCAAGAGGAAGATAAATTATCTTCTTCTGAACTTCATCATCTGTGAACATGAGATTTAGACCTAGAGCAGCAATTTCTCCATGTCACAAAGCTGGGCCAGTGATGAAAAAGGACAAGAGAAAATCAAAAGGAAAGCCCTGAAAAGTTATTTCTGAAGCTCATGTTATTTCTCAGCCTTTTAGATATTTGAGCTAATAGATTCTATTTGCTGTTTATGCCAGTTTGAGTGGGATTTTCTATTGTTTCTAACCAAAGATATCCTACTGGATTCACCAACACAATGAAGTTCAAACTTAAAAATCAGATGTATGTCCACTCTCTGATAAGAACTAAACTTTTATTCTTTGATAAGAACTAAACTTTTATTCTTTCTATATACAGCCATTCTTTAGACCAGCACTGCCCAACTGAGCTTTCTGTAATGACAGGAATGTTCTATATCTTTGCTGTCCTTTATGCTAGCTATAAGCCCTATGTGACTACTGAGCCCACAAAATGTTACTAATATAGCTGAAGAATTGAACTTTCAATTTATTTTAACTAAGTTTAATTTAAATGCCCCCATGTGCTAGTGGGTATAGCATTAGACAGCACAACTCTAATCTAATGACATTTTCCCTGAGTATAACCCAATCTTTCCATTTTCCTTTGCTTACCTTTTTTCCACCTGGCCTGCATTAGTCTCGTCACATCATTAAAATATAAATTATATTATAAATCAAGTCCAAATGCCTCTTGTTCTGAGAGGTTATTTATGATCACATTATGATCACTTATCTGTGAGGCCCTGAAAAACAAAAACAGGTTACATATTATTAAGAAATATGAACTTGCCCAATGCTTTACCTCTACTTGTTTTTATTCCCTAGCATTTTAAAATAATGTCTTGTTAAAAAATATATTTTAATTAGCTTTGGTCTTTAAAAAACATGGACAAATGTCCCCATCAATATTCTAGGCAATAAAAGTTACAATCATTTTTAACTTAGACCTCACACCTACCATTTTTGTCCAAATCACACTACTATTAATATGGGCTTTCATTTTATCCATATAGACCATTGCCTTTTTTCTGTTTTCCTTTATATCTAACATATATTCCATTTTCAGAATAATGTGCCAAAATATCTGTCAGATCATGCCTCACACCCACTGAAAAAACATTGAGGAATTTCCATTGCCAACTGAACAGAATTAATTCCTTAAAAAAGTGTTAAAGCTTCTCCCTGGCCTGGTCTTCTCAAGTATAATTTTGAGCATTTTGAATCCTATACCAGCCTCACTGTAGCTTATCTCCACTCTTCACCATCTGTGAGTACATTGCACAAAATTTAATAATCCTTGAACTGTCAGATCAAGTACCACCATCTTCATTCTTGTTGAATAGGAATGCCTTGGAATGAAATAAAAAAGATGGCAACAATGCTGGAAATGACCTGAAATTCATGTCATTTAAAGAAAACTTAAAGACATTGAAATGCTTGCCATGGAGAGGAGCAGATTTAATTATTGAGCAGCTGTTGTGGGAAAATGGATTGTACTCATTACTCAAGTATAAAGGCAACAGCTAAAGCCAATGCTTGGGAATTAAAAGGAAATACATTAACTCAAAAGAATTAAGAAATATTCTACCATTTAAAGCTATGAAAAAGAAAATAATTTTAAAATGTATCATTTTAAACACATTCTCAGTGCCAATATCTATGCTGTTTGCTTCACATGTATTATCGTAATTCAGGCTCTTGACATGTCTGAGAACCTGGTGTTACAATTACCATTTTACAGATTAAGGAAGCCTAGAGATCTTAGGTGCCGTTGAGTCTGTATCCGACTCATAGTGACCCCCATAGGGTTTTCAATGGCTGATTGTTTCAGGATTGCCTTGGGAGTGGGTTGCCACGTCCTTCTCCCATTTTGCAGTGCTGGGAATCGAACTCGGGACCTCAGAGACTGCAGAGCAGCGCTCTACAAACTGAGCTGGCTGGGATTTAGCTCAGTGGGTAGAGCACTGCGCTGTAGTCTCTGAGGCCCGAATTCAATTCCCCAGCACTGCAAAAATGGGAGAAGGGCCTGGCAATCCACTCCCAAGGCAATCCCGAAACAGTCAGCCATTGAAAACCCTATGAGGGGTCGCTATGAGTCGGATACCGACTCGACGGCACCTAACAACAACAACGAGAGATCTTAGATAACTTGCCCAACATATCACAGCAAATAATTGGGCAGATGCAACATCCAAACTATGGCATCCAGAGAGTTAGCCAGTTATAACCAATTAGAGCTGTGTGAAAGCAAAGTCTGGATGCATACCTAAGGGTGAAGAATGAGGCTCTAGACAGCTGATGAAGAATAGCATGAACACACCTCTGAACTCAATTACCACCTCAAGATCTTAGGCTTCTTGATCACTCAAGACTCCACGTTTTCCACAGCTTTATAAAATGCACCAATGAGTTCATCAGGATAATAAAGACAGAATCAGTAAGATTAACAAAAGCAAAGCATGCTTTCTCCCCTTCTCTTCTGTAAACCAGAATATGAATTCATCATAATGTTTCACATTAAATTCTTTACACTTTAGATGTAGGGAAAAATTGAGAGGAAATCGGCAAAAACTCCCAAACTGGAAAAACAGCTTTTGAATATTTGGTTTGTAAATTAGAAATCTAAGGAAAATGAAAGTAACTTGGTTGCATGTTTGTACAAAATCCTTCCTGATTGGACAATTGGACTGAAAGCTGATTGGCTCAGGCCATTCCGTGGGTGAGCTATATAAAAAGCTGCACTGTGGCAGCTCAAGCCTTTTAGGCCTTTTCTGTCTCTTTGCCCACACCATCGGCTAAGCAAGACCTTCTCACTGGTTCCTGCCCAGACCACTGATGAGGAAACAGGTCTCCTGCTTCTCTCCCTCAGACCTTTGGTGAGGAAAGAACACTCTCCCTGTTGCAATCATCAATAAGGAAAGAACCTGCTCTCTGTCTGATCACCATCGAAGCAACAGCTGTCTCCTCGTGACCACTGAGATGACCAACACAGGTGTTTGCCCCTGGAAGGCAAAAGTGCCTGAGGCTTTTCCTTTCTCCCATCTCCACTGGGGTCCCAAGGGCTGCAGGAGTCTGTGCCCCTCACCCGAGGGTCCCGAGTGAATTGTGTTTAGTATCTGTGTGCACGGCGGCGCCACCTATCTGAACCTCCAGGCTGGATCGGGAGGTGTGCGCCCCACATAGAGTTGGTGCCCAATGTGGGGCCCAACGTTAGACACGTTAGAAGTGGAAAGGGGCCATCAGTACCCATGTTTCACAGACATGGAAACCAGCCCTCAAAGAAATACTTATCTTGATGAAATCTAATTCCTTGCCTCCCACTGACTTCTTGCACCATCATGACATGATGAGGCTCACACCCCCTACAAAAATACTTCTCCAGAGACCTCTTCCTGCTAGATCAGTAAAATATCCTTGTCCTTATCTTCCTCCATCACTAATATTTAATACAACAAAACAGTTCTCCCTTCCATAATCTGTCTCTACTCTTCGTCTCTGTGGCATCCAAATATCCCCTTTTTTAATTTTTTTCTTTTGATAGCTCTTACTAAATTTCTTCTGGAGGGCCTACTTGCTCCATGTGGTCCTCAAACTTAAAGTGCCTTTGGCTTTTGTTTTCCATCTGTCCAGTGATGACTCCAAACCTATAGCTCAAGTAAAGTTCTCTTTTCTGAGGTTTAGTTTTTTATTTGGGCATGGAAAATAGCTAATTACTAATAATTTGCATGTAAATGCCTCAGGAGCATTTAAAATTCAACATGTCTAATACTGAACTCATAATCTTTTCCTGCTCCAGACTCTATCTTATATTTGCAATGCTGAATTGTATGAGTTAGTTATTTTCACTATAGCAGAAAAACCAAACAAACCAATTTATGGAGAATAGAGATTTATGGAGGGCTCATAGTTAATAGATCAGTTCATAATAGTGGCAGGTTAGGCATGGCAGTGGCAGGAGACAGGGCCCATGGAAGATGACCTTATATCTTTGTGAGCAAGAAATAGAGAGAGAACAGCACAACAGGTCTGAGATAAAAACAAAGACCTGCTCCCAGTGACTCATTTCCACCAAGCTAGACCTACCTCCCAAAGTTCCACAACCTCCCAGGAAACTGCCACCAGCCTGGGACTCAATGTTAAAGCACATGACCTTTGCAGGACATTTTATATTCAAACTATGATGCTCTGCCCCTGTGCCCCAAAGGTCTTTGGCCACCTTAGAATGAAATATGAATTTAACCCAACTTTAGGAGTCCATAAAGTCTTAGCAGCCTCAACTGTGCTTAAAAGTATGACTCTAAAACTCCACTGAGACTCAAGGCAAACTTATCTGGGAGTCCCTGAAAAACAAAAACAGGTTACATATTTCCAACACATAATTGCAGAGAATATGCATTACCATTCCAAAAGGGAAGAATGGGGGCACAAAAAGGAAAGGTTGATCAGTAGCAAGATAGATATCCTACTGGATATACAAACTGTGTCAGGTTAAGTGTGGCATCTGGCAAACCTGACATTATCTGGCATTTTGTATTATCTGGGCTGGAACAAGCTTGAGTGGCTATTTCCCTTTGGCCTTGTCACAAACAGATCTCCTGGGATGGCTCTACTTCTTGCCAGTGGCTTCCTCCAGCAGATGCTTCACATTGGCGGCATCTCCAATATCCTAGGGTCTCCATTGCTGTTTTGTTATCTCCCACAAAGATTCACATGTCAGCCCTTCAAAGGCTCTTTCCAGGGCAACTGACCCAGGTACATACTGCCTTGCCTCACAGTCTATCTTCTGGAACCTTGGTGTCAGACTCTGTAATCTCTTAACTCTTGTATCCTGCATGCCTACAAAATCAGCACCACATGGCCATCACCAAGTTTTCCTGCCAGCTCAAGAGATGTCTTCACTCGTTGGAACAATAGCTATGGTGGTAGAAGCCTCTGTATGCCCAGGTCTAAAAATCATTTCCCTAGGTAGCCCCTTTTCAGGAGGATATCTGGGAGATAGCTATTCAGACACTCCTTTTTAATTTCTTAGATAGAAGAGATCTGGCTGGCTCTTTCTGTGCCCCAAGGGAATTTTTTATTTTGTCCCAATGAGAAGGTGAAAAAGGTTGAGGCTTTCCTTCACTGCAGCTTATTGCTAACAATTAAATCTTCCTGGTCTGAATCAGCCCTGTCTGCAGTAACCTTAGACAAGCTGGAGCTTTTTATCTTTTTAAATTGCACATTTTCCAGATTGTGTGTGTGTGTGTGTGTGTGTGTGTGTGTGTGTGTCTGTGCTTTTTTCTCTATTTTCCTATAAATCTTGCTGAATGCAGCAAGTAGCAACCAAGCCATGCCCCCTACATCTTGTTGCCCTCATCACATTTCCTCTACCAAATAAGTCAGTTCATAATTTTTAAATTTAGCCTCACTCTACTCTTTAGGCCTGCAGCCATAGCACAATGGCATCCAATCCTGTCAGATCTCAGAAGCTAAGCAGGGTCGGGCCTGTACTTGGATGGGAGACCTTCTAGGAATGCCAGATAGTGTAGGCTTGGGAGAGGGACCCAGCAACCCACCCCCAAAATACAATCCACCACTGAAAACCCTATGAATAGCAGAGAAACACTGATAAAGTGTTTTGCCTGTTGTACTTAGGGTCACTATTAGTTGGATACTGACTTGATGGCACCTAACAACAACAACTCTTTAGGGCATAAACAAAGTGCAGACAGTCTCTTTGCTAGAATATAACATAGATCACCTCTAGTCCAATACCCAATAGAGTTCTCATTTTCCCCTTAAATCCTGTGAGCTCCATTTGCATTTTTATCAGTAGCAGTGACATTGTGGTGTTCCTTTCTCTCACTAGAACCTCCCATCAAGCCCTTCAGGGTTCTCTCACCTGCATCTCAAAACTCTTCCAAACTCCTCTTGCAAGCAGTTTCCAAAAGGAGCCTAAGAATTACATAGTTAGTTTCTGCATAGCAATGACCCCACTCTCTCCTACCAATTTTCTGTATAGGCAGCTATTGTCATTGTTGCAAAAAAAACTGAAAATAATTTATGGAAAAAAGATTTATTGATGGCTTAGAATTAATAGATAAGTCTACAATGGTAGCAAGTCAGATGTGGCAGCAGCAAGTGTCAGGGTCCATGGAAGACGATTTACATTTCCATGAGCAGAATGTAGAGAGAAAGCAGAGCCACAAATCTGGGATTAAAAACCTCCAAAGGCCCACACCCAAGGACTCAGTTTCAAAATGCCACAACCTCCAAAGATAGCGCCACCAGCTGGGGGCCCAATGTTAAAGTATATGACCTTTGGAAGATATTTTATATTCAAACTATGACATGAATTATAGACCACAACCACTCTGCTACCCACAATGAAAAGAAATGGAACAAATTTTACTTCTCCCTTGTCCCCACATAACAAATCAAACCATAACAGAGACTTGTCAATGCCTGCCTTAGGTCATTTTGACCTAGTGGTTCTCAGTGAAATGATTCTGCTTCAGAGAGCACACTTAGTAATTTTGTACAGGAATTGCATTTCTCCTGTTGTCAAAACCACATTCAAATGCATACAATATTATTTACTTT
Organism: Pedetes capensis; assembly: GCA_007922755.1. Lineage (NCBI taxonomy): Eukaryota > Metazoa > Chordata > Mammalia > Rodentia > Pedetidae > Pedetes > Pedetes capensis. The sequence continues at coordinate 11,604 of VMDO01012345.1, read as the reverse complement.
AATTTTTATTTATAGTGATACCTTGGCATTCAAATTGCTCTGTGCTTAAACATTTTGTTCTTCAACCAACAACAGTTTAATTTTTAAAAGAACATATGGTTAAATATATGGGGCTGCATGTGTGTCTGAATTGTTATTTATTATGGTCCTGGAACCAATACACACATTTACATCAGTTCTTATGGGAAAAAAGTGCTTGGTACTCTAACTGATCATCACTTGACCAGACTTCCACAATGGATTATGGTCATGTGCTGAAGTACTAATGTGTATTACAGTTATAAACATTTACAGATTGTTGACATTATATGTGTTGCTATTGTTAGATGCTGTTAAATGGAGCCTGACTCATTGCAACCCTGTGTACAGAATGAAACACTCCCCAAATCTGTGCCAGTCACACTATCTTCTTTATGTTTAAGCCCATTATTGCAGACACTGTGTCAATCCATATGGTGGAGGGTTTTCATTTTTTTCATTGACCTGCCACTCTCCCAAACATGATGTCATTCTTCAGGGATTTGTCTCTGCTCACTACACATCCAAAACAAATAAGGTGCAGTCTAGCCATCCTTGCTTCCAAGGAGCACTCTGGTTGCACTTCTTCTAGGACACATCTTTTGGTTGTTTTGGCAGTCTGTGGTATATTCAATAATCTCCTCCAGCACCATAATTCAAAAGCATAAATTCTTCTCTTGTCTCCATTGTTCAATGTCCAGCTTTCACAACCATATGGTGTGACTGAAAATACCATGACATGAGTCAGGTGCACCTTCATCTTCAATGTGACATCTTTAATTTTCAATATTATAAAGAAATCTTCTGCCACAGCTTTTCCCAAAGTAATGTGTCTTTTGATTTCTTGACTGCTACTTCCACAGGTGTTGATTGTAGAACCAAGTAAAGCAAAATCATGGAAAACCTTCATTTTTCTCCATTTATTGTGAAGTTGTATAATTACCCAGTTATAGGGTTTTTATTTTGTTGATGTTTAGTCACAACCCCACTGAAGGCTGTGTTTTTTGATCTTCATCAGTAAATGTTTTAAATCCTCCTCATTTTCAGCAAGCAGAGTTGTGTCATCTCCATAATGCAGGTTGTTAATGAGTCTTCCTCCAATCCTGATGCCATTTTCTTCCTCATAAAGTCCAGCTTCATGGATTGTTTGGTCAGTATATAAATTGAAGAGAGATGGTGAAAGTATATAGCCCTGAACACACCTGTCTCAACTTTAAACCAGGCAGTGTTTCCTTTTTTTATTCAAACAACTGCCTCCTGATTGACGTACAGATTCCTCATAAGCACAATTAGGTGCTCTGGTATTCCCATTTTTGAAGTGTTATCCATAATTTGTTATGATCCACACAGTCAAATGCCTTTGCATAGTCAATAAAATATAAATGGACATCTTTCTGATATTCTCTGCCTTCGGCTAATATCTACCTGACCTCAGCAATGATGTCTCTGAATCCATCATGATTTTCTGGCAATTCCCTATCTATATACTGCTGCAGTCACTTTTGAAAGATCTTTAGCAAAATTTTGCTTGTGTGTGATATTAATGATATTGTTCAATAGTTTCCACATTCAGTTGGATACCTGTTTTTGGGAATAGGCACAAATATGAATCTCTTCCAGTCAGTTAGCCAGGTAGCTATTTTCAAAATCTGTTGGCCTTAACATGTTAGCACCTCCAGTGCTGCATCTGTGTGTTGAATCATCTTTTTTGGTATTTCATCAATTCCTGGAGACTGGTGTTTTGCCAATTCCTTCAAGGCAGCTTCCACTTCATCCTTCAATACCATTGGTTCCTATTCATATGCAGCCTCTTGAAATGGTTGGTTGTCTACCAATTCCTTTTTGTATATTGACTCTGTATTCCTTCCATCTTCATTTGAAGTTTCCTGAATTGTTTAGTATTTTCCCTGTAGAATACTTCACTATTTCCACTGGATGCTTGAATTTTTCTTCACTTCCTTAAGCTTGAGAAACACAGAGTGTGTTCTTCCCTTTTGGTTTTCTGTCTCCAGCTCTTTTCACATGCCATTACAATATCTGTTTTTGTCTTCTCAAGCTGTCTTTTGAAATCTTCTATTTAATTCTTTAACTTTGTCATGTCTTCCTTTTATTTTAGCTGCTGGACATTCAAGGACAAGTTCCAGAGTCTCTTTTGACATGTAATTTTGTCTTTTCTCATTTTTCCTATCTTTTTAATAACCTTTTTCTTTCTTCATAAATGGTATCTTTGATGTCCTGCCACAACTCATCTAGTCTCCTATCATTCGTGTCTAATGAATCAAACCTTTCCTTGAGGTGGTCTCTGAACTCAGGTAGGATATACTCAAGGTTGAATCTTGGCTATTGTGCACTTGTTCTAATTTTCTTCAGTTTCAGTTAGAACTTGTATATGAGAGGTTGATGATCTGATACACAGTCAGCAACTGGTCTTATTCTCACATTTGGTATGGAGCTTTTCCACCATTTCTTTCCACGAATGTAATCACTTTGGTTCCTGTATGTTCCATCTGGTGAAGTCCATGTATATAGTTACTGTTTATGTTGGTGAAAAAATGTATTTAAAAATGTCGTTGGTCTGACAAAATTCTATCATGTGATCTCCAGCTTTATTTCTGTCACCAAGGCCATATTTTCCAACTATGGAAACTTCTTCTGTATTTCCAACTTTTGCATTCCAATCACCAGTCATTATCAGTATGCCCTGATTGTATGCTTGAACTAATTCAGATTGCAGAAGGTGGTAGAAATCTTCCCTATCTTCATTTGTGACCTTAGTGGTAGGTGCATAAATTTGAATAATAGTCTTATTAACTGACCTTCCTTTTAGGTGTACGGATATTATTCTATCACTGACAGCATTGTATTTCAGGACAGATCTTGAGATGTCTTTTTTAATAGTAAATGTAACCCCATTTCTCTTTAGTTTCTCATGCTCAGCATAGTAGACCATATAAATTTGACTCAAAATGGCCCATGCCATTCATTTTAGTTCACTGATGCCTAGGGCATCAATGTTTATGTGCTCCATTTCTTTTTTAATGACTTCTAATTTTCCTAGGTTCATACTATGTACATTCCATGTTCCAATTATTAATGGATGTTTACAGTTGTTTCTCCTCATTTTGAGTTATGCCATACCAGCAAATGGAGGTTACTGGGGCTTTACTCCATTTCCATCATCAAGGTAGACTCTACTTTGAGGAGGTAACTCTTCCCTAGTAGTCTTGTAAGTGCCTTCTAACCTGGGGGGTTCATTTTCCAGCACTACATCTGACAGTGTTTCTTTGCTATTCATAGGGTTTTCAATGGCTAGTTGTTTTGGGAGTGGTTCGCCAGGTCCTACTCCCTAATCTTAGTCTGGAAGCTCAGCTGAAACGTGTCCACCATGGGTGACCCTATTTGTATCTCAGATACTAGTGGCATAGGTTTCAGCTCTTCGCAACACACAAACCCCAACAGTGCAGCAAACTGATGGATGTGTAGGGGTTATATGTGTTAGTAGGATATATAATCTTCCAATTTTAGTAGTATAAAATGCATATTACAAAATGTATGTCAAAAATGCAGCAGAAGAGCTAAAAAAATTAAAAAGTATACTGGTCCAGTCCCTTTACTAATCTACATTACCACTGGTCTAGACCTACCTTAAGTTACTATCATCCTGAGGATTATTATGGTAATAGTATGATTATTATGATGATAATCTCTGAAATTGCCCCTTTGCTTTCAGTCTTGGCTTACATTCATTTAGTTGTTATTGTTGCTGTTGTTGTTGTTGTTGTTGTTAGGTGCCCTCCAGTCGGTATCCCTCATAGTGACCTGATGTATAACAGGGGAAACACTATTGTCAATGCTTCTCTGCTGTTCATAGGGTTTTCAATGGCAGATTGATTTTTGGGAGTAGATTGCCAGGTCCTTCTCCCTTCATTTACTTATACAGATCAAATAATGACACAAACAAAATTGGTCATTTCACTTTTCTATTTAAAACCTTTTCACAATGTTCTTAGAAAAGTCCTAACTACATAAAATAGCTTACAGAATTCTGGATGAGTCAATTCTTGGATATATTTTACTCTCTCTTCACACCAATTAACAACATTTTCATGTCCCACATGTGTTTCTGTCTATTTTCTGTTTGTTTATTCTGACCTGTAAATCTTTGTATTACTCCTACATATCATTCACATTGCAACACAGATAACACTTCCCTTGGGAAAAGTTCACTGATCTTCCTTTGTGTGCCAATAGCATTCTATTGTTGCAATGAAAATGCTGAAGTATAATTCCCGGATAACTTTTTTCACGTCCCCCATGCGACTATTGGTTCCATGGTGGCAGAGATGGTAATTGTCTAGGTCATTGTCCTATCTCTTGAGTATAGCATGGTTTTTGGCACTGTGTCGGTTAGTATCTGAGAATAAATAAATAATGGGATGAACAAACATATGAAAATGGCCAAGTTTCCATGTTTTAGACCAGAACACAGGTTTTAGTATCAGAGAAAAATAAGTCCTAGTTCTTCCCTTTAATAGCAGATTGACATAAGGTAGTAAATTAAAACACTCAGACCTCAGTTTATTTTATCATTGCTGCTGGTTTTTTCTTTTTAATAATTTATAGAAGGATAATTATACACCTCATGACCTATATTTATGGGCAGAGTAATTGTGAAGAACATGAGAATAATATCCATATACCTAAGAACAAGAGCATGAGTTCCCACGTGAGAGTGGACCATTAGAATGGAAATTATTCTTACTAAATTCTATTGACCTGTTCAATCAAAAGAGACAGAGAAAATACAATGCCTGCTGTACAAAATAAATGTTTTGACTTTGTTTATTTTATTTTAGCTCACTTCCAGACTCAAGATTGTTGTTGATGGCAGCTATTCACAGCTCAGTCATAGCTTGGTGAAGGATGCCTGTGACAAATAATGAGTGATGACCATATTAACTCTAGTTAGTCATCCACAATACACACCTACCTGTTCTGTGTGGTAATAAGTCAGAACATGAGCCCAGACTAGACCTCAGCAAAAGCACCAGTTTTCAAAGATTGAAGGAATTAAAAAGTCAACCTAAGAAATTCCCTTTAGTCTTCATGGCATGCCAAGGCTAGACGGAACTCCAGGCATTATCCCATCCAGCTTTCTCATTAGAAAAATGTATAAACTTGGCCCAAGGAAGGAAGAAAACAAGTTGTCAAGACACCCAACAAGTTAGTTGCATAACCGGCATGCAAAGATAAACTATTAATCCACTGTTACCCTAACCACTCCCACCACCACTACCATAAGGCTATTATAAACATTTTTTCCCTTTTTCATTGGGGTATAATCTAGACATAAGAAAATATTAACATATGTTGTACACACAAAGTTGCTATGTAAGTATGAAGTCCTGAGAGTTTTGTCAAATGTAAAAAATTTTCTAACTATGACCATACTCATAATATAAAATGTCTATTATCTCAAAAACATTCCCTTTTTCTCACTTATTGTATCCCCCCCTGGAAACTACTGATATTTTTCTTCTCCCTATGGTTTTTTTATTCTTTCAGAACATCCTATAAGTTGAATTAGGACTATACAAGATGTAGCATTTTGCATCTGACTTCTATTACTCAGAAAAATGTTTTAAAGTTTATCCATGCTATTGCATGCATCAGTGTTGTTGTTGTTGTTAGGTGCTGTCGAGTCGAGTCCGACTCATAACGACCCTATGTACAGCAGTTTGAAACACTTGCTGATTCTGTGCCAGGCAAATGATCTTATTTATGTTTAAGCCCATTGTTGCAGACACTGTGTCAATCCATCCGGTGGAGGGTTTTCCTCTTTTCCATTGACCTGCCACTCTCCCAAACATGATGTCCTTCTCCAGGGATTGTTCTCTCCTGACTACATGTCCAAAATATGTAAGACGTAGTTTGGCCGTTCTTGCTTCCAAGGAGCACTCTGGTTGCACTTCTTCTAAGACAGATTTGTTGGTCCTTTTGGCAGTCCATGGTATATTGAATAGACATCTCCAGCATCACAATTCAAAAGGATCAATTCTTTTTCTGTCTCTCTTGTTCAATGTCCAGCTTTCACAACCATATGATGCCATTGAAAATACCATGGCATGAGTCAGACGCACCTTTGTCTTCAATGTGACATCTTTGCTTTTCAATACTCTAAAGAGATCTTTTGCCACAGCTTTTCCTAGAGCAATGCATCTTTTGATTTCTTGACTGCTGCTTCCACGGGTGTTGATGATAGAGCCAAGCAGAGCAAAATCCTGGACAACCTCAATCTTTTCTCCATTTATTGTGAAGTTGTGTGCTGAACCAGTCGTAAGGATTTGTGTTTTGTTAATGTTTAGTAGTACCCCATATTGAAGGCTATGGTCTTTGATCTTCATCAGTAAATGTTTTAAATCCTCTTCACTTTCAGCAAGCAGAGTGGTGTCATCTGCATAACACAGGTTGTTAATGAGTCTTACTCCAATCTTGATGCCACGTTCTTCCTCATAAAGTCCAGCTTCTCGGATTATTTGCTCAGCATATAAATTGAAGAGATAGGGTGAAAGTATACAGCCCTGATGCACACTTTTCTCAACTTTAAACCACTCAGTGTTTCCTTGTTCTATTTGAACAACTGCCTCCTGGTTCATGTACAGATTTCTCATGAGCACAATTAGGTGTTCTGGTATTCCCATTTTCCGAAGTGTTATCCATAATTTGTTATGATCCACATGCATCAGTAGTTCATTCTTAATGGTGCTGAGTTAAGATTCTATTATGCAGATGTACCACAGTTTGTTTATACATACATCAGTTAAGGGATGTTTGGATTAATTTCAGTATTTGGTTACTGCTAGTAAAGCCACTATAAATATTCATGTATGGTTTTTGTGTGAACAAAACCATTGATTTCACTGAAGTATATATCCCAGAGTAAGATTGCTGGCTCATGTGGTTACAAATTATATTTAGTTTTATAAGGAATTGCCAAATACTTAAATCATAATTGGGATACAAGGGTATATAGAAAAAAATCATCCTGCAAAAGACATGCAAGTAGGAGACTTTGGTGAGGGGATGGGAGAGGAGGGAGGATGTGCACAAGAGGGTAAGGGGGAACTTATCTGTGCAATGTACAATGAAACACATGTATGGAAATGTCACAATGAAATGAATGTCAGAATGAAACACATTAAGTTGTACATTAAAAATTTCCAATAAAAATATAAAAATAAACAACTATGTGTTGATGACACTTAATGAAAACTATGCCCATCCTTATCTGAATTGGAGAACTTAGGAAGATCACATCCATACTCACCAATTTTCTGGAAGGCAAGGAGAAAAGACACTGAGACACTGAAATTTTCCCAAAGCCACAGGAAGAGAAGCAGAGTGCCTACCACATGCCAGATGCCATTATCAAGGATTTGTGTCCTTCATAAAAGGCATATTGACTCTTAGATAATTTTATTTTTCACAGGAAACATGACATTGTGAATATGTCCATTAATAAAATTATATTGGCTTAGTGTTTACAAAATAAACAGATAGAAGACAATAAAGGAAGGAAAAAAAGCCAACGTGGATTTCCTTTGCCCTTAAGATGAAAAAAAAAAGGGTGGTTGTGCTAAAATAGGTCTTTCAATTTTTGCAACAAGTAATCTTACCCCAACAAGAAACAATGACCTTCTTAAGAGGTGGCTTAGAGACAAGAACATCTCACTAGATGAGAGTAAGAGAGTCATAAGACCAACTAGCAAAGCAAAATTTTCCTATCTAATGCTGAGACAGATGCTTGTCTCTGCCTCCCCGCCCAGTACACCCAGGCAATCAGTCACATCACTCTGTAACCATCTGAAGTCCTAGATTTACTGAGTCCATAGTCCTGTTTTGGGCCATGACAAAAATTCTTTGCATTCTCTTAAGAATACTTTCCTCTCTACCATATATTCAGTTTTGTATTTGTTCCTTTCACATGTACATCAAAGCATATAAGGATAAAGTCAGGTATTACATGCTGTTAAGCACAGGATGCAATGACTCAAGTGTACATATATATCATTAATTAGTACAGAGTTACCAAAAAATGAGCTATAATATAAACCTGTTTGTCTATTCTGCTGAGTTTAATAATCCAAATAAATAGTATCAGTAAGAATTCTGAAAAAGAAAGGAATTGCTAAATTGATTTCCTATTATACATTTCCACCCAAAATGTGTAAGTATCCTTTTCTCTACTTGCTATTGCTTTTGTTTATTTTTTATTTAGTTTAATTTTAGCTATTGTGATACATGAGTAGAGATACCTCATTGTGGTTTTAATTTTCATTCTTTGAGGGCAAAGGGTGCAGAATAGCTTTTCATATACTTATTGGTTGTCCACGTATCAACTTTGATGGAATGTTTGTTCAGATTTTTTGCATACTTTTTAAAACTGGGTTGTTCCCATATATATAATTAACAGTGTGTGTGTGTGTGTGTGTGTGTGTGTGTGTGTGTGTATGTGATGTTTGGTGTTACATCTAAGAAATATTTGTCTAGCCCAACAATAAAAAAATTTTCCTTTGTAATTTTATTCCATAATTTTTAGAGTTTAAGCTTTCATATTCAGTTATGTGACCCATTTTGAGGTAATTTTTATATACAGTACAAGGTATAACTCAATTTTTTCCTTTTCCATTTTGCATATGAGTGTCTAAATATTTCACATCATATTTTGAAAAGAGTATCAAGAGTATCTTTTCTCCATTGGATTATCAGGATACCTTCACTGAAATTCAATTGGTCATAACAGTATGAGTATATTTCTGAACTCTATTCAAAAAATATGCCTTGCCCCTTTCTAATATAAAACTATCTGTATTACCAAGCTCAAGAGGTCTTCTTGAGCTAGAGTGATAGCTCAGACTTTTTTCCCCAAGAAAATGTTCTGCTTATTTCTAGCTCTTTGCCTTCCAATTCAAATGCAAAGTAAGATGAGTTACTAAATGACTCAGAAATTCCATCTCTCTCCATCATCTTGCCAGTTTCTATGCAAAATCCTATTAGAATTATGATCAGAATTATTGTGAATTTGTAGATCATTCTGGGGAAAATCAATCTCTTTTACTATCTAAACACATTAAATGTCTTCATTTATTTAAGTCACTTTTTGTTTATTTTAGCAAAATGACAGTTTTAAGCACACATAATTTGTAAATATTTTGTCAGATATATGTAAAGTATTTTATTTTTGGTAATGTTTGAAATTATATAATTAAGTTTAAATTTCCAATTATTCTGCTCAAGCTAATACAAAGAAATATAATATATTTTCATAACTTAATTTTTCATCTTGCAACCTTCTTAAATATTCTTGTTAGTTCTAATAGTATTTATGTTGATTCTTTGAGATTTTCTGTATAGTTAACCATGTCTTTGGTTAACAGAAACAGTTTTACTTCTTTCTTTCTAATCCTCTTCTTTTTCTTGCTTTATTACACTGGTAAGCACATCAAGTGAAGCATCAAAAAGGAGCAGTGGGAGAGGCTGTCTTCTTTCTCATCTTAGGGGAAAAGCTTCCATCTTTCAACACTAAGTGTGTTATCACTTGTGGATATTTTATAGATATTCCTTACCAAGTTCAGAAATTTCCCTTCTACTCTCAGTTTATTGCAAGGAACATACATGCATATAGAATATTATATATTTTATATGCAAATATACATAATGAATATTAAATTTTGTCAAATGATTTTTGTAGTTATTAAGTTACATTGTTTTCTTCTTTAGTCTGGCCATACAGTCAGTAACTTTCATTTATTGATTTTCAAATGTTGAATGAGTCTTGTATTTGAGATATAAACTCTACTATTTTCTATGGGATTTTTTTTAATGTTTCTGAGAGATAGTAACCTGTAATTTCTTGTCTTGTCATTTTTTCTGGTTTTGGTATCAGCATAATGCTGGTCTCAAAAATTATTTGGCCAATAAGCACAATGAAATTAGCTCACTATCATTAGCTACTAGGATGCATATCAAAATCAAAACTACATACTACTTCACATCTACTAGGATGGCTAGAATTTTTTTAAAATAATAAACAAAGGTAAGTTATGTGCAGAAACTTAGAATACTCACATATTGCTAGTGGGAATATAAAATGAAACAAATATTTGGAAGAGTTTAGAAGTCCTCATAAGATTAAGACGAGTTACTATATTACCCTACAATTCCACTCCTATGCATATATCCATGAGAAATGAAAGCATATGTCCATTAAAGCACTCATATGGGAATGCTCATATAGGAATTAGCCATAATAGTCAAATAGTTGCCTGCAGCCATAGCCCTGTGGCATCTGATTCCATCAGATCTGGGAGGCTAAGCAGGGCCAGGACTGGTTAGTACTTGAATGGGAGACTGCCTGGGAACACCAGGTGCTGTAGGCTTAGGAGATGGACCCCGCAGCCCACTCCCAAAAGTCAATCCACCATTGAAAACCCTATGAACAGCAGAGAAGCACTGACAATAGTGTTTTACCTGTTGTATGCAGGGTCACTATGAGTCGGATACTGACTCGATGGCACCTAACAACAACAACAACAACAACAACAACAACAACAGTCAAATAGTTGAAAATAACCTAAATGTCCATCAACTGGTGAATGGATAATTTAAATGTTGTATAGCCATATATCAGAATATTACTCAGTACATAAAAAAGAATGAAGCCCTGATACATAGTATAATAAAATAAGATCCTTGGAAACATTATGCTAAGTAAAAGAAGCTGGACGCAAAAAGCCATATACTGGATTGTGCTTTTTATATCAATAATAGGAAAATCAGTAGAGATGGAAAGTAGTGGTTGGTAGGGCTAAGAGGGAAGAATTTTAGGAGGAGGTGAGGAGTGAAGTGATTTCTTTCGGAGTTGATAAAAAATTCAAAAATTGGAATGATTCCATGAGTATACTAAAATCAAACTATATACATGAATAAATTTTATGTTACATGGATTATGGCTAACTAAAGTGCTTTAAATGATTCGTTGGAAACTGTTTCATCCTTTTCTGTATTCTAAATGAGTTTTCCATAGATCTCTTATTATTTGTTCCATTTTTAATATAATTTATTACTGAAAGGCCTTCTGCATGCAAGGCAAGCAGTCTACCATGAAACTACACCCCCAGATCTGTCTTGTTAAGTGTCTCAACCTGGTCTTGAGCTTGGTAGGTAGCCCAGGCTGGCTTCCAATTTATGATCTGCCTGCCCTGCGTCTAATTCCCTTGTTCTGAGATAACAGATATGCACCACCATGGCCAATTTGTTGAAGATTTTAAATATGGACTTAATTGTTTAATAAATGCAGAACTGTTGAGATTATCTATTTTTTCTTGAATGATCGTCATCAGTTTATATCTAAGAAGTCTGTTGGTATCAGCTGAGTTATTACATCTGTGAGCATAGAGTTGGTAATATTACTCTTTTACTTCTTTTACTATCTATAAGGTATTCAGTGACATCTCTTCTTCAGTTGTGCTATTGGTAATTTATCTTCAATCTCCCTCTCTCCCTCTCCCTCCCTCTCCCTCTCCC
>VMDO01012344.1:42587-62523 GCA_007922755.1 Pedetes capensis | reverse complement strand
CAGTCACCTTGAAAGCCTTTCAGTTGTAAATCCAGTCAAAGGGGAGGCGTGGAGAAGCGGGGAGATTCTTTTAATGTGAAGCTATAGTCATGCAAATAGCATTTCCAGAGCAGGAAGTCATAAACCAACCTCTGCCTGGAAATACCACAGTTCATTTTCTTTCACAGATATGGGTCAGACGGAGATTCCAAAATGGGTTCCCTTCTGCTACTAATGAACGTGTTATTGATTCATTTGACAGGTCTTTATCATTGGACTAATTGCTGATAGAAAATTTCAGCATTTTAATCCTGTGTTGGAGACCTACATTAAGAAACACTTTAGCGCCACATTAGCCTACACGTGAGTTCTTTTGTGTTATTCTAAAACCAGTACCGCTGTTTCTTGAATGTTTGCTACTTAAGAGAGTCATTTTTGTCTGTGGTTGTACATTTCCCTTCTCAAAGCTCCGAACTGACTGGCATAATTTTTATTATTGTTTTCTACTTAATCGACTTAAAAATCTTGTTGAAAGAGATATGTAATAAATTATCATAACATTCTGTGATAAATTCTTGTTCTCCATACCTTCCATTTATCTTTGAAAATTTCAGTTTATGTTTGATGAAACTGATAAATGGATGCCGAGTGCCTGCCACACTGCAGCTTCCCAACGAGTGTTTGATGTATGAATAAATGGATGGGTTCCTATTTTGAGCTGATTGGTTCTTTAGCGTGAATAAAATGCAGTTTTCTGTTCTGCGCTGCACCTCCTTGCTCTGTGAAGGATGCCTTCCCTTTTCCTCCATAAGATTCAGCTGTAACTGACTTGGACTCATGCCATCCACCCTGTGTCCTCAGAGGGCTGGGGACAGAGGGAATGTCTGGGCTCCGGCCAAGAGGCCGCTCACCTCATGTCTGGCAACACAGTCCTAGCGCCAGACTGCCTAGGCTTACGTGACATCTCTGTCCCTTGTAAGCTGTGTGATCTTGGGCAAAGTTGCTTAACCTCTCTGGCCTTCAGCCTTCTTGTCTGTAACAAAGAACATGGTTGTGGGCTTGTTGGGGAATTTTAATGAGTTACTATACTTAGACTGCTTTGAATAATCTCTGCTGCTTAGACAGAACTAGGCAGTTGTTGGGTTTCATTTAGAAGGACACATTACTTGCTCTCTCGTGGTGGGAGTTGTTGTTGTTGTTGTTAGGTGCCCTCAAGTTGGTATCCGACTCATAGCAACCCTGAGTACAACAGGTAAAACACTATTGTCAGTGCTTCTCTGCTATTCATAGGGTTTTCAGTGGTGAATTGAGTTTTGGGAGTGGGTTGCCAGGTCCGTCTCCCAAGCCTGCAGCACCTGGTGTTCCCCGACCATCTCCCATCTGAGTACTAACCAGGCCCGACCCTGCTTAGCTTCTGAGATCTGACAGGATCTAATGCCACAGGGCTATGGCTGCAGGCCTGGTGGGAGTTAGTGGCATTTATTTACATTTTGTATTGTGCAAGTTACAGTGAAAAATAAAAACCTGCATCATGTTCTCTGGAAGAACATCCCACTTAGAATCATTACAAACGATTCTCTTCAGTGACTGTAACTTGAGTCAAATCTCTCATTGGTGTTTTAGAACAGACTTGGGTGAAGACCTGTTTTCCCTGCCTGCATGCAGCCCTGAACTCAAGGCCAGGGGATTCTGGCTCTGGAAGCCAGGGCCTAGACAACCATGCCTTGCCTGTCCTGCAGTGTGGGTTGATGACAGAGTGGAGGGTGGGTCCCTGGGGGGCATAGAGCTTTAGACTGTCCTCAAGCACGGAGGGCAAGCAGTGGCAAGGGTTTTCATAAGTGTTTTGCAAAAGAAATGTTTGTACAAAGCATGTTGTTCACTTGGTAGATGCCCAGTTTGTTGGCCTGTGGGGCCATTCCTCACAGGCCACCGGGGAGGCAGGTGAAGTGGCACTTTCTTGCTCTAGTGACCAAGACATGACCACGCGGGGTTGTGGACGCGGTGTGGAGATGGCTGCACGTGTGGCATCATCTCTCTGAGTGGCTGCCCTCAGAATTCCACTTCCTGTTTGAAATGTGGCCAAGGAACTCTTCTCTGATGTGGCTTCGCACAGTCATTTCAGAATCTGAGGGCCTGATGAGCTCGGCTGCATTTGTAGCCTGTGGCTGGCATTAGCCTTGCTATGCTGTGCCATTGGGTGAGAGGGTGCGAGTATTCTGATGGGCTGAAAATGAAATCAGGGGAGTTTCTGGCAAGGTACTTAATGGGAGAAGCAGAAAGCACCATTTTATCTTTAGGCTGTGTTGGAATGGAGATCAGGGCCAGTATCCTCCCATTCAATCGCTATAATCTGCCAGAGAAGAGATTTTTATTTGGGGAAATAAGTATTCTTATGATATTTAGATAAGTTACCCACCTCTGGTGGCTCCTCAGCCATTGGCATCTGAGTGTTTGCACCTTCACATACTGTTGTTGTTAGGTGCCCTCGAGTTGGTATCAGACTCATAGCGACCCTCATAGGGTTTTCAATGGCAGACTGTTTTGGGATTGCCTTGGGAGTGGATTGCCAGGCTCTTCTCCCATTTTTACGGTGCTGGGAATTGAACCCGGGACCTCAAAGACTGCAGCGTGGCGCTCTACCAACTGAGCTAAATCCCAGCCCTCACATACTAAGGAAGTTAATATTTACTGACGAAGTTCTGACTGAGGGACTGATGGGTGCCTTTGCCTCAGTGACCTGCTTTTGGTGTTGTCTGGGCCAAGTGAAATTCACATGCTCAGTATTATCCCACAGGGTCTCCGTCCCTCCCGCTCCCTAAGGCCTTGGCAGGTGCTGGCTCATGTGAAACTCTTGTCCGTGTTTCCTCTTTCCTCTGATAAATGTTGGGTCTTTTAGCCTTTCTTCCCAAAGAACTGCTGGAGGAGAATGGAGAGCTTTCATCCATGGGAATTACCCTAGCCCCAGCATGGCTTCCCTGCATAGGTAGTTCACGGGGGCTGTGGTGCCAAGGGCATGACCAGCGCTAGTCTGGGTGAGGAGAGAGGGAGGTGTTAGCTTTAGGGACTGCTCTTTCATGTCACCAGCATGCTTGGCCTCCTTTCTGTCCACTGAGCCATATCTCACCGAGCAGCGGCTGGCTCCTCCCTGACATAATTGATACTCCATTTGATTTGCCTCTCTCTTGTTTGTGCCAAGGGGTTAGATCTTTGTGCCGCTATAAGGTGGCCTGACAGATTTATTTTCTGGTTCTGGGCCATTCTTTTTGTAAATCGTTATTATTTTTTATTCTCTTCTTTTGATTAATCTGTTGGAAGAATTCCCAAAGTATGTTCTATAGAATTTTTTTAGGGGGATATTAATAGAGGCTAAAGAAAATTAGATTTTAGCCGGGCACGGTGGCGCACGCCTGTAATCCCAGTGGTTCGGGAGGCAGAGGTAGGAGGATCACAAGTTCGAGACCAGAGGCAGGCTGCGTAACTTAGAGACCCTGTCTCAAAAAATTAAAAAAAAAAAAAAAGAAAATTAGATTCTATATGAAATGTTAGATGTATCTTACATATTTCGGACATGTAGTCTGGAGAGAACAATCCCTGGAGAAGGACATCATGTTTGGAAGAGTGGCAGGTCAAGGCAAAAGAGGAAAACCCTCCACCAGATGGATTGACACAGTGTCTGCAACAATGGGCTTAAACCTAAATAAGATCGTTTGCCTGGCACAGAATCGGCAAGTGTTTCGATCTGCTGTCCATAGGGTCGCTATGAGTCGGACTCGACTCGACGGCACCTAACAACAACAACAACAACATCCTGTGCATTGAGATTCATCAGGAGAGGCATGTGCTACGCTGTGCTTCTCTGTTGATGGGCCACAATTCTGGACCCCGAAGCAGCAGGAGGATCCCACAGCTGAGCCTTAGAATGTACCCAGGTCACAAGCTCCTCTGAGAGGATTAGGCTTCCTTACTGGGGTGCTGTGGGCTAGGATTTAGCTCAGTTGGTAGAACACTGCGCTGCAGTCTCTGAGGTCCCGAGTTCAATTCCCAGCACCGCAAAAATGGGAGAAGGGCCTGGCAATCCACTCCCAAGGCAATCCCGGAACAGTCAGCCATTGAAAACCCTATGAGGGTCGCTATGAGTCGGATACTGACTCGACGGCACCTAACAACAACAACACTGGGGTGCTGTGGTCCAGTCCATGTTAGAAATGCCTTCACATCCACTTGGTCAGTCACAAAGCTTTTTACTGTGACTTTTTAGAAAATAGCTAATCTTAGGTCAACCATAGAGCACTTGTATGTAACTGCTCTTGTGAGTGTCTTATAGTAATTTTGATGAACAGTCTGGCCCGTATTGACTCAAAACTTAACCAGAAATGCCCTCAGTACCTGAGCAGGTTTTATGAATGTGATGCTCATTGAAAAGCTACGGTGAATTCTTGGTTATGTAAACTGTTGGCGACGAGTGAACTTTGTTTGATGTGTGTTCTTAATCTTTGTCAAATAGGTTGCATGGATGCTGCTAGTTTTGGGAGAGCTGTAGAGTAACCCAATACACTAAAAGCTAAAAGTTTATTTAGTTCTTTTATGATTTGGGAAGCATTGCTTGAGAGTAGTCCTTATGAACAAGGATAATTATAATATGGGCCAGCAGCTATAAGAAGTATAGACTCATGAAGAGAATTAAAAATTGCTAATTCCCACTATTGCCACAGCCATAGCGCCCTGGTGTCTGATCTCATTAGATCTCAGAATCTAAGCAGGGTACGCCTGGTTAGTACTTGGATGGGAGACCACCTGGGATTAATGGGTGCTGTAGGCTTGGGAGAAGGACCTGGCAGCCCACTCCTGAAACAATCAGCCATTGAAAACCCTGTGAATAGCAGAGAAGCACTGACAGTAGTGCCAGGCATGGGTCAGTGTCGGGCAGTGGTTCGTCTATGGTACATAGGGTTGCTATGAGTTGGACCCAACTCAACGGCATGTAGCAACAACAATTCCTACTACAACACTCATCATTTAAAAATAGCACACACTTAACATGAAAATATTTTTAAAAGTATAGAAAAATCAAAGTTCCCTGCATGTAATACTTCACACTGGAGATCACTATTGTCACTGGAGTTGTTTTCTGTGCTCCTGTTAATGTCATCATTGTTACTAGGATGGCTGCTTATTTTACAAAATTGCGTAATGTTATTGAGCTCACTTAAACTTTTTTATTGTTACAATGTGCATTAGGAAAACTCATGTTGTGAGTTTAGATAATTGTTTTCAGCATTGTAACCGCTGCCCAAGACGAGACATAAACCATTGCCACACTCCCCAGAAAGATCCCTCTTGCCTTCCAGGTCACGCCCATCCCCAAAGAAGCAGCTGCTTTCTGATTTGTGTTATCATAGATTTCTTTTGCCTGCTCTTAAGCTTTAAATCCGTGGTATCGTGCCCTCTCTTACACATCACCTTTTTCCTTCAACACGATGCTTTTGATAGCATCCATGTTGCCTTGTACATTGATATTGATTAGACTCCTTTTGATGGCTGAAGAGCAGTCTATCGTCTGAGTATACTACCACAATTTGTTTAACTATCCTCCTGTTGATGGATGAGTGGGATACTTATAGTTTCCAGCTATTCTGAATAAAGCTGCTATGAATTTTTTTCCCCCTTTGGCAGTACTTGGGGCTTGAACCTAGGGCCTCACGCATACTTTGCAAGTGCTCTCCCACTGGGCTGCACACCTAGCCCATGCTTAAAATTTTTCATCTTGAGTCAGGGTCTCAGAGAGTTACACACACTGCTTCTGGCCTGGAACCTGTGATCCTCCTGCCTCCCATTTTTTCACTTTTTGAGACAGGGTCTCGCTAAATTACACAGACTGCCTCTGATCTCGAACTTGGGATCCTCCTGCCTCTGCCTCCCGAGCCGCTGGGATTACAGGTGTTGTGCTATACATTTTGTAAACCTTTTTCATAGATGAGGATTTTAACGTTTACATGTTGTTTTCAGATCACAACTTAGAAACACACACACTATCAGGAGAGTAGTCATTATGCTTTTAAAACTAACTGATTTGGGGGAATTCTATTACAGTCCCTTCATGTCTCCACCTACATTGTCTTCATATATTGTTTTTAATCTTTTAAATACAGATCCTTAGAAAGGTCATTAAAAATTTAAGAATGTTTCCCATTTGAATACTCATCTCTAAGATTTTTACTTTTAGTGTAAGAATGCTAGTTTTAGATGATCATCTAAGACAAAGAGAAGCAGCTGATTTCCAGTAACAAATACTACTTCATATCATATCTTTTCAAAATTGTGGAAAAATCCATGTAACGCAAAATTTACTTATCCATGATAAAGTATAAAATTCCCTGGCATTTAGCATATTCCCAGTGTTAAGAAGCTAATACCGTTACCTCGTTCCGTAATACTTTTGTATAATATCTTTTTGGAATTTTTTTTTTTTTGGTGGCATGTTGGGTTCTAATGAAAGTCCTCTTGATTTTGTTATTTAGCTGTGGATAAACTTGTTTACCTATCAGATCCTTGGCTTCCTTATCTGTAAAAGAGGAAAATACTACGTTACTGTTTCATTGTGAAGATTACATTGTTGTTGTTGTTGTTAGGTGCCGGCGAGTCGGTATCCGACTCATAGCGACCCTCATAGGGTTTTCAATGGCTGACTGTTTCGGGATTGCCTTGGGAGTGGATTGCCAGGCCCTTCTCCCATGAAGATTACATTAGATAATACATTGAACATGCTTAGAACATCAGCCAGAGGTGCGAAAGTGCTTATTAAGCGCTCAGGCCTTGCACCCTTCAGAGAGATTTTATCAGTCACTTTATCTGATTAGAAAATTTTTATGAATATGCATCTCTTTCTAAGTGGAAACTGCAGTAGAAAAACTGTTGTGAATTTATCAGTTAAGAATCTAGACAGGGTAGTATCGTGAACTTATGATTAATTTGTGTTTCCACTGTGCATAGAAAGCTGACGAAAGTGTTGAGAACTTACGTGGCCAATGCTGAGAAGCCGGGAATCGTGGAGCAGCTGTACAAAGCCATGAAAGCCTTAGAATACATCTTCAAGTTCATCGTGCGCTCCCAGATACTGTTCAATCAGTAGGTATCCCAAGAAGACTTTGACAACATCCTTCACTGGCCCTTTTCCTTTCTTGCCCTTGTTCTTCCTCCTTTTTTCCTTGCCTTCTAGCATGAAAGAGGACCTGGTAGGTTTGCCCATGCTGACCATAATAGCTTCCTAGCGGTCAAATGCAGGGCACACTGTTCTGGCGGCCAGGATGCCTGCCTGTGGGCCCATCGTTGCCTGCTAAGAGTGTTGTTAATGCTTCACACGTAGCAGTGAGTGTCCACGAAGGCTCTGTAGTGCTTCTCAGGGTATCTTTATAATACAAAAGGCCCCCAAAGAACAAACAAAAATGAAACAAGCAACACCAACGAGAAGCCAAAATCCAGTTACATTGCCTCACTTGGGAAGACTCTGGGGCGTCCTTCACCTCTTTCCTAAAGCCAGACTGTGTTATTGTCAGAGAGAGAGTCCTGTGTGTGCAGTTTCCAGGTGGATGGACACTCAGCTGTTGCAGCTTAGTGACAGTTTTCATCCTGTCTGGATCAACTTAGGGATTGTTTTTGAATTTGCAAGTAAATTGGGAGTATTTATAAATTCATTGGGCTGGGATTTAGCTTAGTTGCTAGAGCGCTGTGCTGCAGTCTCTGAGGTCCTGAGTTCAATTCCCAGCACCGCAAAAATGGGAGAAGGACCTGGCAATCCACTCCCAAGGCAATCCCGAAACTGTCAGCCATTGAAAACCCTGTGAGGGTCGCTATGAGTCGGATACCGACCTAACAATAACAACAAATAAATTCATTATTTGAGAGAATGTTACTCTTTTATATGTTAATACTAATTAAGAGCTGTGCTGCTAAAATGAAGGAGCCTTCTGTTGTCCCATGATACGTCACTCGAGTTGAAGAGATGTGGAAAGGAGATCGTGTGAGTTTTGGGCATTGAAGTGCATTCACTCCGTTTTGAGAGGCAGCTATTTTGCAAGTGGCCTGCCATGAGTGGCGTGGGTGCCTGTTGATTATTCTCTATCAGTGTTCTTCCTGTGGTGAGCTCTACACACAGAGGTGGGATGCGTGAGCTCACGCCCCTCTAACTCAGAGGACACATTGTGCCTTTGAAAAGTACTGGGGCCATGACACCTAACCAGTGAAAATTGGGAATTGAAACCGGGTGGACCCAAGTCATTTCCTCCCTATTTCCTCTTCACTTCATTTTCATCTGCCTGAAACAGATGTGTCCAGAAAGGCCCGGAAGAAAGGGAAAGAATTCACAATCCAATATAGGCCTATCATGCTAGAGATGACATCACAACACATTATTGACTGTTTAGGGCACAAATGGTCACAAACAGAGTGGTAACAACTAGTGGCTGGGTCCCAGCCCCCCTGCTCCTGGTCAGAGGAGTGTGTGTGTGTGTGTGTGTGTGTGTGTGTGTGTGTATGTGTGTCCCCACCTGGCTGTGTGTGCGTGCACTCTGGGGTTCCATGTTTAGAACAACAATCTCCACACTGCCATTTTTGTATGAAGACACCAGGTTGGAGGCTAGCAAGTTTTCCTCCTTGATGAATCTCTCGATGGCATGCTTTTAGATTTTGTTTGGTATAGATGAGTGTGACCTTTGGGTGGACAAATGCTGTCTTTGTTCTGAAAGTGTCTAAGCCATCAATGACTTTCGGTCGGGTGTGAAAGAGGACTTGGTGAACCAGTCTGTGTTTCCCCTATTTTGTCTGATTTTAATTTAATAATGTTAATTTGATGACATTGAATTTCTCTTCCCCCTCTTTCTTGCTTCTGTATTTCCCCAGCTAATTCTAAATCTCTAATTAATCTAAGCCAAAATCTATAGTAAGGTGGAAGGATAAACTTGAAAGAAAGCAATGGTCAGGTGAAATGGATTTGGTCATACTTTATTTTAAAAACGTTGACTTGTGCATTTTGAGGTCTGCGTGGTGTTAAGTCGGGGGTTTGATGATGTGTGTCTCCTCTCCAAGTACATTGAGGGTTTTCCCCGTTCATCAGAGATTCACAATGAAGAGAAGCAGGCATTAGTGACCAGTGTGTTTCTGCTGACATAGTAAATGCTACGTCTTCCACATAACCAGGCTGTGTTAGAAAAGACTGAGCTCCTCCCCACGGGCCAGCAGCAAATTATTTCTCTGCATCTCTCTTTAGTCTCTTTCAATTTCAGAGTATAAGTTGCATAAGATTTTAGAATGAAGGCCCATAATGTTTATTTGGTTTGACCAGTCTAATAAAAGTTAGGTACGTGAATGGATGCACGTAAAGAAAGACCCCACTTATGTAGCTCTCCCTGCTGAGATTTTTTCCTCCACACAAATTGGAGCCCTAAGGAAGATTTTTGAATCTCATGTGCTTGCTCCATGGTATCCTCGTATTCTTGGCTCTTCATCTTTCTGCCCCACCATCTTTACAGACTGTCTCTGTCTCAGTTTCTAAAATACCTTCTGCACCTCCTGGTGTCACATCTGCCTGACAGGTCATGAGGAGGAGAAGGCAGAGGGGTTACAGCTGCCCTAGGCCGTCTTCTTGGAAAGGGCCTCCTCCATCCCTCAAAGAGCTTTATACTTTTGTCTTACTGGCAAAATGAAACCATGTTGCAGGACCACTCTAGCTGCAAGGGAGGCAGGGAGGGATTTTTAGAAGAGTTTATTGATGCTTACAACAAAATCAGACTTTCCGGGAGAAATGTACATTGGTGAGGCAATTAGTATACTTTTTCTGACATTTTTAACCCAGCATGCCAGCATGCTTAGAACTTTCCTAACTCATTTCAGGCTACTAAATACTTTTTGATTAGTTTCAGGGGATCCTTTTCCCCCATTAGTTTTAGGGTCAATCTCTGAGACTCTTGTCATCTGTATTTCTTTGATTTCAAATCTTTGGAGTATAAGGTCCGTTTTGACAGATGGTCATTTCCAGAGGCTGGAGTTTAGCTCAGTTGGCATAGTACTGCACTGTGTCCTCTGAGGCCCTGGCTTCAATCCCCAGTACCACAAAAATGGGAGAAGGACCTGGCAGCCCAATCCTGAAACAATCAGCCATTGAAAACTCTATGAATAGCAGAGGAGCACTGACAAAGGGCCAGGCGTGACCCAGTGTCAGGGAGTGTTCCGTTCTGTTGCACATAGGGTTGCTTTGAGTAGGACCCAACTCGACAGCACCTAACAACAACAACAACAACAACAACAACAACAACAACAACAACACAGCGTGAAATACTCAGCTGACCCTTGCCTGTGATCTAGGAAGCACTCCATTAAAGTGCTCAGAAAAGCCTTCTTTCCTCTGCTGGGCACAGACCATGATCCCTCAGCCTGCCCCTTTCCCAGTTAGATTCCAGCAGGAGCCAGACTGATCCTGAGCGGAGTTTGTTTGCTGGGAAAAGTTGCTTGTTAATGGAGCTGAGGCTGCCTAGGGCATAAACTGGGTCACAGTAGTCTCTAAAGGCAGCAAGGCATCCTGTGCCCCTCAAGGGTCTTGTTTGGCCGTTCTTGATCTTTTTTCCTAGTTGATTCTTAGAGATTAAACTGATCTTGATGATCATGGTCCTCCTCACCCTTCCTCACTCCCTCCTTCCTTCTCCTCTTTTCCTTTCTCTCTTACTCCTTCCTTCTTCCATAAATGTGTAATGAGCCTTTGAGCCCTGTCTGTATCCCAGAGTTTAATATTTCATGTCCTTCCTCCACACCTAAATGTTTCCTAAATGTGGATTTTGGCTCTCTGCTAGGGTTCTTTTTTTTTTGTATTTTTTTTACCCCTTGGTACTGGGGGTTGGACCCAGGGCCTTGCGTTTGCATGCCCTGTAAGTGTTGGACCACTGAGCTACACCGCCAGCCCATTTTTTTGCTTTTTGAGACAGGGTCTCACTAAGTTACGCAGACTGTCTCTGGTCTCAAACTTGCGATCCTCCTGCCTCTGCCTCCCCAGCCGCTGGGATTACAGGCGTGTACCACCGCACCTGGCGTCTACTAGGGTTCTTGGGAAAGAGGGTTAACATCATGGGTGAGAGGCCCAGCATCTTTCAGTTTCCACCCCTTCCTGTCCTGTCTCCATTGTCCTACCCTAATGTTCATTTGCGATATCAAGGCCTGATGGAAGAGGCAATCAGATTCCTACTCTGAATAGGCTACTGAAGGAGGCAGGCGTCCAGTGTCCCACACAAAATTCTAGAACGTTTGATCATAACATGCTCTCAGGTCTCGCGTGGGGTGTTTTCAGAGGCAGGGAAGAAAACAAACCAGGGCTCTCATTTTCTTACCTGTGACACATTTATAACCTCGGAAGAAAAACAATTGTGCTCACAGCTGGAATTGACAAGTATGTTTTTCTTTCTGCAGTTGGAACAAACTTTAGAGGTCTGTTATTTTTCTTCTTTCAAAATGGTCTGCGTTTTCATAGAAGACAGTTGCCGCGTTAAATTCTAGGAAAATCGACGGTAGTTACTCTTCCCAAAAACAAAGAGGTGCAAATTTGGGAAATGAAGATATTGAAGCGTCTCCCTGTTAATCGTACTATCTTTCTTGCTATGTGATTTCATACCTTGTGTTTTGTTTAGAAAGTTCATTTTGTCTTGAAATGAGAACAGCAGTGGAAAAGCTCTGGCTCAAAGACATTGGGTTCATAGGGATCTGGCTAAAAGACTCCTGGCAGCCAGGGGCACTTCTCTGTTGGTTTTTGTTTGTTTGTACTTTCTGTGTGGGCGGATCGCATTAACTAGAAAGCTAGAAGAGACAAATCTTCCAGTAGACCTTCTGACTCAGACGACTTAATCTAGTTGCCATTTGGCTCCTCCTCTGTCTTTCCTGGGCTTTGTGGAGTTTTTGCCTGTCATCTTGCATTGGCTTTGTGAATAATTAGTTATTGATCATGAATAAGTTATGCTGATCTGTCTTTTTGTTCTGGATCACAAAATAGAATGCATATAATAGACAAAGATCCTGTCATTTATTGTTAATGAGTCCTTATTGAAAATAGAGCAAGGAATGAGGAGGTCTTATTCATCTATTTATTTATCCATAAGTCTCTGAATTCTTTCTGCCCATCCCTTTCTCTGCCTCAAAGTAGGTCAAACAAGTAACTTCCCAGTTTATTTGCTAAAATCAAGATATAAAATTCTAGCGACTTCCCCAGCAATTTTTCAGTATAGAAAGATGCTTCGGAGGGATCACTGGTAAATGCTAAGCATTTATGTCCTTAAACATGTTGGTTGGCAGCAGAGAACTGATTACTGAATTTTCATCTTTGAGAGGTTATTGGTGGAATTTTAAATATATTAAAAACTCATTAATTATGCTTTATAGCTTTTCCTGAAGCCAAGTTAGTGACTTATTTAGTAGACGTGAGGGAGAATTCACGATGTAGGTTCAAGTGCAGGTGTCTGGAGAGAGATTTATGGTTGTTATGTTTTTCTTTATGGGTTTACTTCTCAGCCAATATGAAAAGTTTACCTTTTGGTTAGTGTTTGCATGAAATACCTATTTTTATTCTTTTGTTTTCAAACGTTATATGCCTTTGTGTTTAAGATTTATCTCTTATAAGCAGCATATGAGTCTGCAGCCATAGCCCTGTGGCATCAGATCCCATCAGATCTTAGAAGCTAAGCAGGGTCGGGCCTGGTTAGTCCTTGGATAGGAACAGCAGGTGCTGTAGGCTTGGGAGACGGACCTGGCAACCCACTCCCAAAAATCAATCCACCATTGAAAACCCTATGAATAGCAGAGAAGCACTGACAATAGTGTTTCGCCTGTTGTACGCAAGTCTAGAACATTTGATCATAACACTATGAGTTGGATACCGACTTGACGGCACCTAACAACAACAAAGCAACATATATCCCTCTCTCCATCTTTTCTTCTTTTCCTTCCCTTCCCTTCCCTTCCTTCCTGCCTCCCTTCTTCCTTCCTTCTTCCATTTTTTTGGCAGTATTATGGGGCGGAACCCAGTGCTTCCTGTATGCTTTTGCAAGTAGTCTACCACTGAGCAGCACCCTCAGCCCCTTTTTATTTTTTACCTTGAGACAGGGTCTTGCTATGCAGGCTGCCTCTGGTCTTGAACCCATGATCCTCCTGCCTCCACCTCCCGACTTGATGGTACCAGACAACAACAACAATTTGTTTTTAAACAGTTCCTTTGCGATTACTCATGAAAATTGAGATTAGATAAACATAGTCATTAATTTATTTTTCTGGTTAAAGGAAAACCTGAAGGTAAATCGCCAGGCCTACTATACCAGAAGCCGTGGACCGTGCATTGCTCTTTTGTTTGCGTATTTGTTCTGAGGTCAAACTGATGCTTATGTTGTAAACACCCAACAGAAATACATAAAACCCTGCCTCACCATGAAACCCAGGCAAGATTTTATGCTGATGATTCTAGACATCTTTATTGTTACTTTGTCAGCAAATTTGTGAGACAGACTAGTATAATAGTATAAATTAACTAGTTTATAAAAAGACAGTTGAATTCAAATTATATTTGTGACCAAATGGAACTTGTTTATGGGATCATCTTATGGGACTAAACATTTAAGAGTTTTATGTGCAGTTTTATGAAGTCTGTGGACCATGCTTTCCAGGTAAAGTAGTTTCCTTAGCACTATGGCTTTCAAAGAAGCTTCTTTTATCATTACTGTTTTTTCCTTCCTTTTTTCTCAAATGCATGTAGGCTTTAACTCTTAGATATTTACGTTTTAGCTAGGACTGGCTGAAATAACAAATTTCCAAACACTGTACCCCCAAGTCTTTGAATAACAAAATTGTCTTAATATGAGAAAAAAAAGTGAACAGATTCAAGATAGGCAGAGAGAAGAAAGAAGAAAATAGAGCAAAAAAAGGCCTTTATATATTAACTCTATAATTGCAGATTAATAATCATCTTCAATGCATTCAAATGGAGTTTTAAAATTAGGTATACAAATAAAAAGAAAATTGTCAGGAACCCAGAACCAGTGCAAATTCACCAGAAAAAGGCCATCCATGGTCACCATGAACTCAGCTACATTAAAAGGCACAGGAGAAATCCCTGCTGAAGAGGTGCAGAACTGCCATAGGGGCCCATGTAAAAAACGGTTCCTAGGAATTCCAGGGCTGGCTTACCTTGACAGGGTGAATTAATTACTGCCCAGTCCTGCTGCCAGCTGGGGTTTAGCTCAGTGGGTGGAGCGCTGCTCCTCATTCTCTGAGGACCCGGGTTCGATCCCCAGCACTACAGAAAACAGAAGAACATGGCAGTCCATTCCCAAAGCAATCCTGAAACAGTCAGCCTTTGAAAACCCTGTGAGGGTTGCCATGACAGCAACTTGACAGCACCTAAGGACAGCAGTAATGCTGCTGCCAGGAGACAGGAAAGTAAAACTTACCTTTACCCAAACTCATCCCAGGACCTGCCAAAACAGATCCCAGGGGGACTATTCACCCAAGAGACGGCTTGACAGCGGTCTGCTGTATTCCTTAATGAGAGTGTTCTACCAGCACAGCCCAGATAAAGGTAGCAGGGAACCTCTGCCAGCAAAAGAAGGCCTCTGCCTGAGAGAAGACTGGCCAGTGCAGAAGAGGTGGGCTGTGGGAAGGGAGCGTGCGAAGGGTGCACTATGGATGCCATGCCCGAGTCGCCATTTCCTCCGAGGGTGTCCTGAGCACAGATCCCTTGTAGCCATCATTCATGTCAATATACAACACACACACACACATTTGTTGTTGTTAGATGCTGTCGAGTTGGGTCTGACTCATGGCGACACTATGTACAACAGATGAAACACTCCCGAACACTGTGCCATGCCTGGCACTATTGTCAGTGCTTCTCTGATATTCAGAGGGTTTTGAGTGGCAGATTGTGTCCGGAGTGGGTTGCCGGGTCCTTCTCCCTAGCCTGCAGCACCCGATATTCCCAGGTGGTCTCCCATCCAAGTACTCATCAGGCCAACCCTGCTTAGCTTCTGAGGTCAGGTGGGATCAGATGCTAGGGTGCTGTGGCTGACACACACACACACACACACACACACACACACACACACACACACACACACTTTTTTTTGAGGGGGCAGGGGTGCTGTACTGGAAGGCTGATGTATGCTTTGCAAGTGCTCTGCTGCTGAGCTGCACCCCTAGCCCACTTTTTATCTTTTTCATTGAGACAGAGCCTCATTAAGTTACACATGCTGCCTCTGGCCTCAAACCTGTTGTGATCCTCCAGCCTGTACCTCCCGAGTTGCTGGGATTACAGGTGTGCACCACCACACCTGTCTTTTTTTTTTTTTTTTTAAAGCAAGACCAAGATTTTCCACAGAATGCTGGTATTTATTTGGGAGTCACATTGCCATGGGAATAGCCGAGCACTGCAATGGGAACACGCATACAATAGCAAACCATGTATATGTTCAGAAGCTGGGGCAAGGGGTGTTTCTAAAGACAAACATAGGAGGATTGTACCAGACATTTGAAACATTAATCCTGGGCTCCAAGGATTCATAGCGAGGGAGTGTCAGGCAGAGTTGAGCAGACAGCTACCGGGCAACTGTCCCTGTGGAGGCATCCCGAACTCGTGGTGGCCTCTCTGCAGGCTCATGGTTCTTGCAGATCCTTTTGTGACGGTTCCTATTAGGCAGTCATGCTTAAGAATCTTGCTTAACCTTGTGGCTTTACTTACTTGCTTTTGGTAATGTAGTGACTATTTTATGACAATTTTTACATTTTTTTTCCCTTGGTTTTGTATCTGTTATTTTTCTTTCAATTTTCTCCTACGGCCATCCTTGTTTTGTGTTCCTTTTCTCCCTTTTTTTGTCTTGCCCAGTACCGGTCAAATTTTCCTTTTCATCATTTGATTTTCTGTTCATGTTAATTATTCTTTACAAATCTTTAAATGATTGTCCAAGATGAAAACATGCACATGGTCTGTACTTCAAATTGTTACCACGCCCTTGATAATGCTAGATACAGCAAGAAGAACAGACCACTTTAACTCTGTTTTCTACCTCCTCTCTCTCTTTAAGCTCTCATTTTCTTCTTTTTCTAGAGCACTAGGGGTGTTGAACCCAGGGCCTCCTGCATGCTAGGCAAGGGCTCTACCACTGGTCCACACGTCCAGCCACCTTTTTTAAACTTTTGCGATGGGGGTATTACGTAGGCTGCCTCTGTCCTTGAACTTCTGATCCTTCTGCCTCATCCTCCGGTACCACTGCGCCTAATGGCTTCCTGTCTTTAGTGTTAATATGGCCACGTATTTTAATTCTGCTTGTATCTTGTACGTATGAAGTCTGTCAGACATTCCCGTTCCTACAGTCTGCATTCATTTGTTATGTTTTATAGTGAAGATTGCTTTTCATCCTTCTGTCAACTTCACATTTTCCCTGTGGTCATTTTGCTTCTGCCCGTAGAATTCTTTGTAGAATTTCTTTTGGTAGAAGTCAGCTACAGGCTTTTTTTGTATGAAAATGATGTGTTTCATCTTTGCGTTTGGAAGGTATTTTCATTTGATACAGCATTTTTAGATAGGTGGTTATTTTCTTCCTCCAGGTGTTATTCTGTTTTCTTTTGGTTTTCATTATTTCTGGGGAGAAGTCAGCTTTCAGACTTATTGTTATATCTTTGAAGGTAAATAATGCTATTTTTTTTTTCTCCTCTGGCTGCTTTTACCGTTTTTCTCTTTGGTTATTTTTTTGTCTTACTGTGGGCTGCCTGTGAATGCTTTGCTGTTTATTTATCCTACATTGGATTTTTGAATTTTTGGATTGAAGCCTTTCATCCTCTTTGGCAAATTTATGGCTTTCATCTACTCTCATGTTGCATCTGCCTCATTAACTCCTTCCATTTTTCCTGACATCTCAATTACATGCCCCTCAGATCTCTTCCCCAAAACTCTTTTCTGTATTTTCCTCTTCTTTTTCTTGCTTTTCTGTGCACTGTCTTCCATTTCACTATTTCTGTCTCTTGCTGTGTTTACTCTCTAGTTAACTCATCATGAAAATTATATTTTGTTGAAGTTTTAAGTTCAGAATTTCCATTGGATTCTCTACAGATACATTTTTTTACTAAAATGTCCCACCTTGCCTTTTTTCTATCTCTTTCTAATTTGCGTAACTCCACGTCTTATTTTCTTTGTTTTAAGATCTAATAATAATTACTGTTATTTTGTTGTTCTTATTAGCTCACCAGCATCTGCTATGTTTTCCTTTTTTCTTTTCTTTATTTAGTACTGGGGATTGAACCCAAGGCCTCTGGCGTGCTAGGCAAGCGCCCCACTGC
Source organism: Pedetes capensis (assembly GCA_007922755.1). NCBI lineage: Eukaryota > Metazoa > Chordata > Mammalia > Rodentia > Pedetidae > Pedetes > Pedetes capensis. The sequence goes on along the minus strand of VMDO01012344.1, from coordinate 45,195 downwards.
TGAGCCTCACCCACCCCTTCTGTGTTCGAGTCAGGGTCTCACAGAGTTGCGCAGACCGCCTCTGGCCTTGAACTCACAGCCCTTCTTCCTCACCTCTTGAGTTGCTGGGATGACAGGTGTGCGGCACCACACCTGGTTTAAATACAGTGTCTCAATACCCTGTCTGCTTCTGTTGTCTTCCTTCCCTCTTGGGTTTGGCCATGGGGTCCAGCCTTTTACTGAGTTTGTTGTTGTTGTTGGGTACCGTCGAGTTGGTATCCGACTCATAGTGACCCTCATAGGGTTTTCAATGGCTGACTGTTTTGGGATTGCCTTGGGAGTGGATTGCCACGTCCTGATCCCATTTTGCGGTGCTGGGAATTGAACTGGGGACCTCAGAGACTGCAGCGCAGCGGTCTCCCAACTGAGCTAAATCCCAGCCCTTTACTGAGTTTAGAGAGTTTTATTTGAAGGCTGGTGCGCGCGCGCGCGCGCGTGTGTGTGTGTGTGTGTGTGTGTGTATAGAACAATAGAAGCTGCAGATGACGAGCTCTTCTTCTTGAGATGATCCTTCCTGCCCTCTTCTGGGCCGAGAAACGGGGGTGCTGGGCACCTAGGCCTCATTAGCAACGGTGGTCAGGCAGGGCCGCGATGCATCCTGGGTGAACTGCATCCAGCATTGCATTTGCCCAGGTTACCCAGCATTTTCACCCCGAGTCTGCCGTATTCGCTGGGTCCGCTCTCCTTGGCAAAACTCCAAATTCAAGTCATGTCTTCCAGAGACCCATTCAAGTTCCGCTCTCCTTTCTAGAGGTTTTCTTTTTGGTGCTTGGTTTCACATATCAAGCAGCTCCGGCAAGCAGTGGATGTCTTGAGGTGGTTGATCAATAATGTACGCTGCCCCCGGGGTGTGTGCCCGCTGCCCTTGTTCCCCTCACCTCCAAGGAGGAGCCCCTGACTCCATCGTTTGAATTGTTTGGCTCATCATTTAAACAAAGACTCCATCGTTTGAATTGTTTGGCTCATCATTTAAACAAATCCCGATTTGGCAGCTTTTATTTACAAAACAGATACACCACCTTGCAATTTCCCATTTTACATAGAATTCCTTGCTTTACAATGGAGCTCATTTGAATGTAAGATTACCTCTAGGGTAATTAATTATCACTTAGTTTACAAAATTTTCCATTGTACACAAGTTTTCAGGTAGGGTATACTTTTAATTAGGCAGAAAACTCGTCTGTATTAATAAAACATCTGAGTTGCAACATTTTAAAATGCAAATGTATTACTTTTTAGTAACAGCAACTTGAAGCAACTGCTAATAAATAATTTATAGATGAAGCTTATTTACAATTAGCAACACATATTAGCATACACATAACCCAAGTACAACTTCCTTATTATCCACTTATTGACTATGCTGTAGCTCTTGAAATTTTTCCAGTTACCATTGGCTCTAAAATGAATGAATTTGTATAGTATCATTACTCTGAAATAAAGTAATTTTGAACTTACCATTATAATGTCATTTTCAAATAGTTATAAGATCATGTTAAATTTAGCCAATTAAGTGTCCTTGTGATTGTTAATTGTATAACATTATGAGTTTAAAGATACTAGCAGAAAACAGACCAAATTAAGAGTATAATTTCTGTTGGGTAGCATTAAAGTTGAATTTCTTCATCTTTCTTCCCCTCTTCTTTTCTTTCATCTGCCCCTACTTCCTCCCCTCTGGTCCCTTCTTGTATGTTTTCTGGGTTTTCCAGAGTTATAAAATGTGTCATGTTATGATGAACAAAACAATGGGTGGTGTTATTAAAGGTCCCCTGCTTCACGTGGAGATGCAGTCTGCAGGCGAGTGATCTGAATTGACCTGATGGTCAGGTCGCCTTCGGTGTTTTGTGCATGTCAGGGCTGTCACTTCACACGCTGACTGGTCCCCCAGGGAGCTCCCTTCACAACTGTAGGTGCAGGGTCCATGCGTGGCATGGGTTCCCAGCCAGCCCACGGTCTCTGTGTTTCCTTGCAGACTGTACGAGAACAAGGGCGAGGCTGACTTCGTGGAGTCCTTGCTGCAGCTGTTCCGGTCCATCAACGACATGATGAGCAGCATGTCCGAACAGACGGTCAGGGTTAAGGTAGGTGCCCACCAGAGTGGCCAACTGCAGAGGAAGGGCACCCTATGTGGCTGACAGAGGGCACTGTGCACCCTGTAACCTCAAACTTGAGGGAGGCCCAAGAGTCTGTGAGATAATGAATGTCACCCTGCTCCATTGCAGTGAGTTCCCTTCTCCTTCCTAGGTGCCCTTGAGTTTTTCCTTTGCTTATTGCCTTCTTCCTCTGCAAGACGAGGTTCTGGATTTTGCACAAGTAGGGGGAAATTGATGAAGATCTTGTGTTGCGCTTAACTTGTGAGAGGACCTGGTATGTGGGACTCTGGGAAGCTGAGGTGGCAGGAGCGATGGGCACCATTCAGACTGCAGGCTGTGTCCTGGTGGTTGCTGTATCTTATGCTCCAGCCATTGCATCTTTGCAGAAGATCAGGGGATCCAACATTCCCATGGTCCTCCTCTGCTGCTTACTTCTTTCTTTCCTTTTTTTTTTTTTTTTTTGGTGGTACTGGGGG
>VMDO01012344.1:0-42487 GCA_007922755.1 Pedetes capensis | reverse complement strand
TGAGTGTCCTCTGTGACACACTGCCGTGGAGGTTCCAGGAAGCAGGGTGTGGGGAGGGCCTGAGGAGCAGCCCCAGGATCCCATACCCTTGGCGTCCCCGTTTTGGTGACGTGTGTGGGCTGATGTATTACAGAAGGGGCCGTGTGGTTTGCAGTTTCTGCCAGTGATAATTCCTTCCAAGGACAAGAACCTCCCAGATGATTAACTTGCAGCTTCCACTCCACTGTGCATTGTAGCTGCCTCTTCTCTTACTTTCCCCTTCCCATATTCCTTTAATGTAAAATCCCAGAAAGCATCCTTAGGGCTGTTGCCTTAAAAATGTTTTGGCCAAGTCACTTGCCAGCTTTAAAGCTTTGCCCTGCACTCTGGAACTAAGATAAGTGTGATCAGAAGCATTTCCTGGTGGCTGTTGTCTGATGAACCAGCCCACTAAACATAAATACAGTTATAACTTCCCCCTTGCCTGAGGTGGTGTAGCTAGCTGGGACAGTGGTAGGATTCTTCACCACTATTTATTGATCTCTGTATTAGTTTTGCTCTAAAAAGTGGCGATCTGTGGAAAAAACCATGGGTGTCTGTATTAAAGTGTTGGGTTGGTTATTTTGGCAACTTGACGTTGCCTAAATTTGCCTTATTGTTCCAGGGTTAAAATTAGCAGCGTGCTTAGTACATTTTAGTCCTGAATCCAGTGGCTTTTTAGAAAACAGACACATGCTGCCTAAGAACATATAAAAAATTAAAGGATGTTTTGTGCCCAGAAGTCATTTTAGATTGCTGAATATATTCTTACACTATTAAATTTGATTGGGTTTGACTTGTGTCTGCCTGCCTTCCAGGAAATCAGATCGTTTAATGAGGGGAGATGGGAAGATTTTCCTTCAGTGGATGTTTTATAGTCAGATAGGAGAAAATCCAGTGATGTCCGTGCATTAAACCTTGCATGTGCCTGCCAGTTGCATGGGTTTTGTTTGTTGTGTTACCTCCATTATTGCTAATGTAGAACTGTAGTATTTCACCATAATTGTTCTTTCAGCATTGGAGATGCAAGAGTTCTCATTGGACCCTTTGTTTTTTTTTTTTTTTTTTTTTTTTTTTTTTTTTTTTTTTTTTTTTTTTTTTTTTTAATTGTGGTACTAGAGGACTGGACCCAGGGCCTCACATGTACATTGTAAGTGAGGTGCATCTCTAGCTCTGCTATTTTTTTATTTTTTACTTTTTCTTTTAACCTTGAGACAAGGTCTTGCTAAGTTACACAGGCTGCTTCTGGCCTTGAGCTCCTAATTCCTCCTGCCTCCGCCTCTGGATTTGCTGGGATTACACGTGTGCACCACCATGCCTTGCCCGATTTGATGTTTTGCCCCTGGGCCTTGGCACCCTGTAGTCCCCTTCTCAGAACTGAACCTGCCTCTCACATCCACTTCACAGATCAGAGCCACCTGTGGGATCTGGGACCCGAGGTGTTTCAGGTCATAATCACTGCAGGGTCAGCCTGGCCTCAAATGGTTTTCCACGTGGTGGTTTTCCATTTGATTAACCCACGGATTTCAGAGGGCCATTTCATGTTAGTGATGAGACACCGCGTTGGAGAACATAGGCTGGCTTTCCTGTTGGGCAGGTTGGTTATTTTGGCAACTTGACGTTGCCTAAAGTTGCCTTATTGTCCCAGAGTTAAAATTAGCAAGTGCCGGCCTTACCCTCCCTCCCTCCTCTCTGCCAGGCAGCCACCATGGGTCACCTTGGCCTCTCAGTCTCCTGCTTTGGGGTACCCAGGTGTTTCTGGAGGCAGACTTACCTCTTGCCTCCTCCATGCCCCTCATCTAATAGCCCTCAGCCTCAGGGCCGCAGCCAAACCCTTCCTTATGGTAAACAGCATGAGATTTCCCATCTGAAGGGTGCAGGTCAGTGGCATTAGGTACAGTCACACTGTTCTCCTACCATCACCCCATCTGTCTTCAGACCCCTTTTCATCTCCCAGTCTGAAACTCCACACCCATTAGCAATAAGTCCCCTTCCCTTTCCATCCCTAGAAACCGCTGCTTGGCTTGCAGGCTGTGTGAATTTGGCGACTCCAGGAATCTCAGGGAAATGGAGCCATGGAGTGCTTGTCCTCTTGTGACTGGCTTATTTCACTTAGCACAATGTCTTCAGTGTTCACCTGTATCCGAGCATGTGGCAGAATTTCCTTCTTTTTGAAGGCCGACTAATATTTCATCCTGTGGATATACCACATTGTGTTTATCCATCTATCCGTTGAGTGATATCTAGGTTGCTTCTTTGTTTTAGCTATTGAGAATCGTATGACTATGAGCGTGTATGTACACATCTCTCTTTGAGACTCTGCCTTCCATTCTCTCCCTCTATTTTTTTTTGCGGTACTAGGGGGTTGAACCCAGGGCCTTGTGCCTGCATGCTTTGCAAGTGCTGGACCACAGAGTTGCTCCCCCAGTCCAATGTTTTTTACTTTTTGAGACAGGTTCTCACTAAGTTACGCAGACGGCCTCTGGTCTCGAACTTGCGATCTTCCCGCCTCTACCGCCCTGCCCGCTGGGATTACAGGCGTGCGCCACCGCGCCTGGCCCTTCCATTCTCTTGAGTTCCTACCTGGAAGCAGAAGTGCTGGCTCATGTGATAAGCAGTGGGTGACACGTTGAGCAATCCTTACTCTGTTTTCCACAGTGCTCTACAACTTTATGGAAATTCTTCCTTTAATTCGTTGTCGCATCTCCTGTAGCTCCTGCTTCCAGCCGTTTGTCAGGCTGCGCCCTCCCCTGTAGTGAATGGTGCTCCTCTTTCTGCCGTATGTGAGGTCATCTAGGCACTCCGGGGAACCACCTGCCCCCTCCTCCTCTCTGGAGAAGAGAAGTCCACCCGCTGTGCTGTGTGAGGTTTCCTCCTGTCGGCTCCTCTAGGCACAGCATTGCTCTGCCCTCGTCCTTCTCTGGTATTTAAAGCAGGGCCCATCCCTGATGTCCTTACTGATGGGCGAGGCTCTGTGCCGGGTGCTTTGAGGTGAAGCTGAGGCCCCGTTCCTTGTGGAGCCCCGTTTGTGCGGATGTTCTCTGTGTAGCTGCCGAAAGCCGTGAGGAAATTTGACGATGTGCCACAAACACTGGGTGAGTCTGAAGGTGTGGGGAGAGGGAGCTGGCTGGGGCTGGTCATGAGGCTTCCAGCGCTCCCAGTGATGGCCCTGCTGGGCAGCATGTGGTTCTGTCCCTCACCGTTCAGGGCTTCATCCTCAGAGTTACTACAGGCATCAGTATTTTAACCCAGTTCTGCAACTTCGTGGCTGTCTCTCTCAAGCAGCCCTGGAGAGACCATCCTGTAGACCACCTTGGCACAGTCTGTTCTGCTGGGGACTGAGAATTCCAGAATTTTCTGTGGAAAGAAACCCTGACCATGGGGTACAGTAAGAAGTGAATTCTTACTCATGGCATGTGTCTTCAAGTGTGTGTGAGCACGCATGCACGTGTGTCTGTGTGGGGTGTATATGTGTATTGTGTGTAGGAAGCCGAAAAATGGTTCATGAAAAACATCAACCTTATTCCATGAATTAGCCAGCCAGTGTGTCTCCATGGCAAGTCACTCGAATGAGACAGTCTTATGGAGGAATGATTTAGTAGGGGCTCATGGTTAGTGGATCCCAGTCCATGATGGCAGCAGGGCTGGTGGAGACGATGTCTTCACATCATGTTGATTGGGAAGCAAAGAGAACGACCGCAGCCTGGGGTCCAGATAAAACCTTCAAAGGCCTGCTTCCAGTGACCTACTTCCATGAGCTGTGTCTGCCCCTCAAAGTTCCAAAGCCTCCTGGGACACCACCAGCTGGGGACCAAACATTCAAATGTGACCTTTGGGGACGGATGTGTTAGATTCCAATCATGACATTCCATGTCATGCATTCTAGCACTTTCTATTCTAGTCTCCTTTAGTCTATTCTGTTGTTGTTAGGTGCTGTTGAGCCGGTATCTGACTCATAGTGACCCTTTGTATAACAGGCAAAACAATATTGTCAGTGCTTCTCTGCTATTCATAGGGTTTTCGATGGCAGATTTATTTTTGGGAGTGGGTTGCCGGGTCCTTCTCCCAAGCCTACAGCACCTGGTGTCCCCAGGCAGTCTCCCATCCAAGTACTAACCAGGCCCGACCCTGCTTAGCTTCCGAGATCTGACAGGATCGGATGCCACAGGGCTATGACTGCAGGCTTAGTCTATTCTAGGCTAACGTTTGTCACTAAGAATTTGCTGGCTGAGCCAGGAATGCCGGCACACACCTGTAATCCTAGCAACTCAGGTGGTGGAGGCAGGAGGATTGCGACTTTGAGACAACAGGCAGCCTGTGTGACTTAGGAAGATCCTGACTCAAGGTAAAAAACTAAAAAATGGGCAGAGAGTCCAACCCAGGGCAGATCACTTGAAAGGATTTGTGAGGCCCTGAGTTCAAACTCTAAGTAAAAAAAGTTGCTGGCTGACACACTGTGTGTCGTGAGTGGCTAATGGATCTGGACCCACGTTTGAAAATCACTGCTCTTTACTGCTCTTTAGGGCCCTTTCTCCATGTCTTTCATGCAGTTTGCAATGAAAACATTATTAGTTTCCTTCATTTCTTCCACTGTCTTGCTGCGCTCTAGGCTGTCGATGCTCAGGTATGTGGATAGGTTTGGGGAGAAGATTAATTGAATTTGAGCCCCCTGCGCTCAGGATGGCTCATAGGTGCGTGAGGGTTTGTCTTCCTTCCAGGGCCCACCCTGGGGAGCCTTCCTCCCTGTCCCTCCCCATCCTAACCATCTCGAGATGCCGTTTCCAGCTGGCCTTCTTAGAAAGGAACTGTGTTAGAAGTAAGCTGTTTTGTAATCCCAGTAAGTGGTGGGTGAATTTTGCCCTCCAAGAGGTGCAGTTTTAATATTTCTAAAAATAATACCATGACACGAATTAAGTTGTTGCTTGCCTTATGTCTTAGCTCAAGTTCTTCCTCATTGGAAGTTTGTACAGCTTTTTGTCTGTTTCTAAGCTAGCACCCAGAGGCCACTGCTTCTCACAGGTTGGTGAGTTTATAATTTTAATGTTCTCAGGAAAAAATAGTGTGAATGTTCTAGGGGTGAGGACAAATAACGGTTCTGTGTGATTATGATAGGATGCCTGCGGATGAGTTCAGGCTTCACTCAGTGGATTTGATATGCAGCACCTCTCTTATAGCAATAGCCCCCCCCCCTCCACTGCTGTTGTGTTTTCCTTTGTAGGCGCAAGTTAATTAAGATAAACAAAAACCATTTATCACCTCACCTCTCAGCGTTTATACCAGGAGTATTTGGTCTTTGTAATCATAGGAGGTTTTTCCCCCTTTATTTAGTGTGTCTATACCTATATCAGGGCTGGGATTTAGCTCAGTTGGTAGAGTGCCACTCTGCAGTCTCTGAGGTCCCGAGTTCCATTCCCAGCACCGCAAAAATGGGAGAAGGATGTGGCAACCCACTCCCAAGGCAATCCTGAAACAATCAGCCATTGAAAACCCTATGACGGTCGCTATGAGTTGGACTCGACTCGATGGCACCTAACAACAACAACAACAACAACAACATAGGGCTGGGATTTAGCTCAGTTGGCAGAGCGCTGCGCTGCAGTCTCTGAGGTCCCGAGATCAATTCCCAGCATCACAAAAATGGGAGAAGGACCTGGCAACCCACTCCTAAGGCAATCCCGAAATAGTCAGCCATTGAAAACCCTATGAGGGTCGCTATGAGTCGGGTATAGCACCTAACAACAACAACAACAACGTACCTATATCTGGGCTGGGGTTTAGTTCATTGGTAGCGGGCGGCTCTGCACTTTCTAATGGTCCAGGTTTGATTCTAGCATGGCAAAAACAGGAGAAGGATGTGGCAATCCACCCCCGGAAGCAATCTCAGAACACTCAGCCAATGAAAACCCTAGGAGGGTTGCTATGAGTTGGACCCGACTGGATGGCAAACAAATCTCTCTCTCTCTCTCTCTCTCTCTCTCTCTCTCCAATAGTTACTTTGTCCTCACTGTGACCAAACTACCCGACACAAACAACTTAAGAGAGTTTGGCCCATGGTGGAAGATATTGTTTACTTCTTGCACGGCAGGGAAGAGAGAGGAGGGAGAGAAGGGAGGGGGAGGGAGAAGAAGAGGTGGAGAGAGAAGGAGAGGGGAAGGGAGAAGGGGAGGGAGAAACAAAAGAAGTAAAAAAGAAAAGGTACAGGAAAGACCTAGGGTAGGATGGTGCCCTTGGGACCCGACCCCAGAGACCTCCTTCCTCCAAAGGCCTCCCTCCTGCTTCTACCACCTGCCAATAAGGCCATGGTGTTATGACTCCATAAGGAGATTACTCTGTCGATTAGGCCAGAGCCCTGGTGAGCTGGCTGTCTGTGGAAACACCTTACAGAGGTATCCAGAAATGTGCTCTCCTAACAAGTTTTTGTTGTTGTTAGGTGCCATCGAGTCGAGTCCGACTCATAGCGACCCTCATAGGGTTTTCAATGGCTGATTGCTTCGGGATTGCCTTGGGAGTGGATTGCCACGTCCTTCTCCCATTTTGTGGTGCTGGGAATCGAACTCGGGACCTCAGAGACTGCAGAGCGGCACTCTACCAACTGAGCTAAATCCCAGCCCTTTCCTAACCTAGGCATTTCTTAACCCAGTCAAGCTGCCAGTCAGGTCTGAACATCACAGTCATCCCTCACTGTTGGTGGGGCCTTGTTCCAAGACCCAACAGACACCCGCATCTGCAGATACTCAAGGCCCTGATGTAAAACGGCATGGTATTTGCCTATAATCTGTGAACATTCTCCAGTATACTTTAAATCCTTTCTAAATTACTTCCTTCACCCGATGCAGTGTAAACGCCGTGCAAATACTTGTCATGCTATGTTGCTTAGGGAAGTATGATGGGAAGGAAAAAGTCTAGATATGGTTTGTACAGACACTTTTTGTTTCTCCACATTTCATTTTATTTTATTTTATTTTATTTTACTTTATTTTATTTCATTTCATTTGTGGTGCTGGGGGTTGAACCCAGGGCCTCGCGCCTGCATGTTTTGCAAGTGCTGGACCACTGAGCTGCACCCCCAGCCCATTTTTTTTTTTACTTTTTGAGACAGGGTCTCACTAAGTTACGCAGACTGCTTCTGGTCTCGAACTTGCAATCCTCCTGTCTCTGCCTCCCCAGCTGCTGGGATTATAGGCGTGCACCACCGCGCCTGGCTCTCTAAATATTTTTGATTTGTATTTGAGTAAGTCCCTAGATGTGGACCCCAGGGATATGGGGTAGTGGAGGGCTGACTATATATAAATCACGTATAGTTCCTACTTCTTTGTACACACACACTTTTACAACTTGCATTTTCTACATATTTTTCCGGTACATCCATCGGTATTTTTTGAGAAGGTATTTTTTAAGGTTGCATACTATCTCACGATTATGTCATGACTTACTTAACCAGTGCTGTCTCAGAGCCCTCAGATGGGTTCCTGTGTTCATTTCCGTGAACTGCACTTTAGCAGTCCTCCTTGGCGGACCTTCTTTTCATGGCAGAGAGCTTGGTCCCTGTGGCTGGCTCTGTGGCATTTGGGTTTGTGCATGCTCTAACGCTCTGCGATGCTCATTCCCAGGCGCTCAGCTCTCACCTCTTAGGTGTTAAGTCGGTGCCTTTTGTCTGTGCTGGCATTGAGTGTGACTGCCAGGCTCAGGTTCTGTTTATGCTTCCGTGTCATCCTACAGGTCCTGGCGTTGAGCTATTATTCAGCGCTCGTGCTGTGTGTAAGGGGCCAATTCATCTCTGAGCGCCTACTTTTGTAACTTTTGTTTCTCATGGTGTGGGACTCTTGACCAAAAAGGAGCAGCAGAGGAGAACTCTGCTGAGGGACCCTCCAGGGAGGTGTGGGACCATTGCAGACCAGAAAGCAGCTTCAAGAAGTCCGGGAGCACATCAAGCCCAAAAGATTTAATTCGGACAAGCAGTACAATCATTGTGCCACCTTCTTTCTTCTGAGGCTGCGGAGGGTTTGACTGCCTCCTGTGGACAGTCCAGGGAGGTCATGGTCCTGGCTGAGGCTCCACTCGCAGGTCCCTTGTCTTTGATGTGCACCAGAATGCGACGGTTTGGATGGGGACTTTCCGGGTCATGTTACCTCTGTAAGAGATGGACTTGTGAAATGAAAGTACTGGGCAGCCGAGGCTGGCCAACCCAGAGCGGCCAGCCAGGGCAGGAGGGGCTGTGCTTGGTTAAGAATCAGCAGCAGGGCAGCCCTTTAGGAGATTCTCCAGTTGACAGTAGAGGGGGTCCTGGGGCTGGGAGACGAGGGCCACCCAGCCTGGAGGTCGTATTTTCCTGGGACTGTGGGAGCAAAATACCACGCACGTGGAGGGTCATAGCAGCCAAGATCTATCTGCTCATGGTCTTGGGGATTCAGCGCCTGAGGCCAAGATGTCGGCTGGTTGGTGGCTGTGTCTGAGACGCATTCTACTTCTCGCATTCTTGGCAAGTCCGTGGTTTACAGATGCACCTGGCCGGTCTTAGCGTCCATCTTTACATGGCCTTTTCCCCGCCTGACGGTGTCTTGTGTCTTTTCCCCTCTTATAAGGACACCAGCCCTGTCAATGTAGGGCCCACTTTACTCTAGTAGGACCTCATGTTAACTTGGTTATGTCTGAAAAAAGGCTGTTTCCAAATAAGGTTACATTCACAGGGACTAGGGGTTAAGACTTAAACATATCCTTTTGAGGGTCACGATTGAAACCCAGGAGGCCCGGCATGGTGGTGCATGCCTGTAATCCCAGCAGCTTGGGAGGTGGCGGCAGGAGGATCACAAATTTGAGGCCAGAGGCAGCCTGTGCAACTTTTCGAAACTCTATCTCAAGATAAAAGATTTATAAAAGGGGCTGGGAGTACAGCTCAGCAGTAGAGCATTTGCAAATTATGTGTGAAGCCTTGAGTTTAGACTCCTAGTGCTGAAAAAAAAAAAAAAATTCAACCCATTGCAGAACTCAACATGGATGTTAATGGCACCCAGGCCAATGGCGGAGTCAGCACTGAAGAGGAGGTGGCCCTGAGCTGGGTGCTTGTCATTGGCTTGACAAGCCAAGTCTATAGACCAGAACCTTCTCAGCCCTCAGTGTGCACACTGTCACCTGGAGGTCTCATGAAACTGCAGAGTCCAATCCGGGTGCGGTGGCACACGCCTGTAATCCTAGCGGCTTGGGAGGCGGGAGGATTGCAAGTTCGAGACCAGAGGTAGTCTGCGTAATTTAGAGAGACCCTGTCTCAAAAAAAGTAAAAAAAAATGGGCTGGGGGTGCAGCTCAGTGGTCCAGCACTTGCAGAGCATGCAGGCCCGAGGCCCTGGGTTCAACTCCCAGTACCAAACAACAAAAAAAGTCCCGAGTCCAACTCTTAAGTCTGTGGAGGGTACAGTCTGTTTCTTTTCTGACCAGCTACAGGCTGGAGCTTCTGGCCCCTGGCCACCCTATGAATTGGCAATGACCAGCTCTAAGCCGGAGTGCAGTGTTTTGACAGCTGTCAGCACCAGCAGGGGGAGGCATGGGGTCTGCGCGGTACAATCTTCGGGGGTACCCTCACTCCGTCCTTCTGCCCTCACCAACCCATTGTTTTCCACTGTTTTGATTTGGCAAGTTGGCCCTGCACACACGGTGAGACCCTGGCAAATGAAGTCATGGTTCCTGTCAATAAAGCAGCCACTGCAGTGCCAGGCATAGCAGCACCCACCTGTAATCCCAGCACTCGGGAGGCTGAAGGGGGAGGAGCTCAATTTCTAGTCCAGCCTGGGTTGAATAGGGAGACCCTGTCTTAAAAGGCCAAAGACACTACCACCACCACCTCCACCTCCAGGACCAATACAAGCCCTCCCATCCCATATTGAAGGAGAGAACAACAGGAGAGGATTGGTACTACCCAACTCTGAGTCTTGTTATAAAGCTATAATTGCACAGACTGGGCTCAAATTTGCTTCAGAAGAAGGGAACTTGCAGAAGAAAAGAATAAGGGGAAGGCAGCATTTGATGGCTGGCTGGCAGCGAATCTTTGGCTCCGAACGCTCCCGCTGCATTGCATTACAGCTCTCGCTGGTCTCTGGCTCTGATGGGGCTTTGCCTCTATAATCTAGAACAGAGATGCGACCTCGCCACGCTGCAGGACTCCGCAGTCTCCAGCGTTGCTTCCCTGGGCTTCCTCTTGTCCTCTCTGAGGGTCATGGGCCCACCTGGCATGAGCGTGATTAACCTGCAGCCGCCTGGCCAGGTGCGCTTGTTTCTCTGACCACCTCTCAGTCTTGTTGTGTTGCACACAGGCAGGGCAGCAACAGCACGGTGTTGCAGAAATGCAACAGCAGCAGCAGGAAGGTCCTTGCTGTCCCGTTGCTCTTCAGCACGCCAGCCCTTTGCAGTGGTCTCCTACCAGCACTGTTGTGTGTAGGGGGGAAAACTTTTATAGTTGCAGTGTCGAGAATTTGTGGCTTACTCCTTTTTGTATTGTTTAATGCCAAGCACTTTCCATATGAATGTGTAATGATAGTTATAATTATAATCACTCTTGGTCAATTCAGGACATGCACCCGAATTGCTGTGCATTCATTTGCGTCAAGTGATTTTTTTTGATCAAATTAATTTTTCTACTGTTGAATACTAGGATTTTGACTTTAGGATTATAAGCTTTCAGTGAGTGACCTCATTGGTCATTTGTTGTTGTGTTGTTAGGTGCCATCAAGTTGGTATCTGACTCCTAATGACCCTTCGTACAACAGGCAAAACACTATTGTCAGTGCTTCTTTGCTGTTCATAGGGTTTTCTATGGTGGATTGATTTTTGGGAGTGGGTTGCCAGGTCCTTCTCCCAATTATTGGTCATTTTGTTGTTGTTGTTGTTAGGTGCTGTCGAGTCGGTATCCAACTCATAGTGACCCTCTGCACAACAGGGGAAACACTATTGTCAGTGCTTCTCTGCTGTGCGTAGGGTTTTCAATGGCAGATTGATTTTTGGGAGGGGGTTGCCAGGTCCTTCTCCCAAGCCTACAGCACCTGGTGTTCCTAGGCGGTCTCCCATCCAGGTACTAGCCAGGCCCGACCCTGCTTAGCTTCCGAGATCTGACGGGATCGGATTCCACAGGGCTATGGCTGCAGGCCATTGGTCATTAGAGGTATCATTTATCTATTCCTTTCATGTGATTGGCTTCCTTTCAATTGACTGTCTCCATGTTCTTACATACGTTAGAGGGCAAGCCTTTCATTTGGAATGGCAGAATTCTGGCCACTTCTTCCCATCTCCCACACCATACCCTTCTAAAGAAGCTCCCTGGTGGATAGACTCTCCTTTGACCTCGTGTGTGGCTTCTGCTCATGGTTTCCTTCTCTTGCCCCTGCCCTTGGCCTTCAGAGCTCGTTCCTCTGGTACCCTCCTGAGCCCATGCCTTCTGTCTTGGATCCTGCCTCCTGCCAAAAGGCAGGGTGCCTACTAGCCCTTTTCCCTCTCCTCCATCATGGCCATGATATAGTCTGTTGTAGGGAGAAATTGGCAAAAACCCCAAAATTGGGAAAACAGCTTTTGAAGATCTGGTTTGTAAATTAGAAATCTAGGGAAAATGAAAGTAAGTTGGTTGGACCTTTGTACAAAACCCTTCACAAATCCCCCGAATGTGATTGGACAATTGGACTCAAACCTGATTAGCTCAGGCCATTCCTTGGGCAAGCTGCACTGCGGCAGCTTGACCCCCTTTTCTGCCTGTAGCTTCCGCAAGGAAAACACCTCTTTTTTCGCCCGGACCACCAATGAGGAAACAGCTCTCTCCACTCTCTCGCCTCATCCTTTCTTCAGGAAAGAACGCTCTCCCGCCACGACCATCAACAAGGAAAGAACTCTCACTCTCTGCTGAGACCACCAACATGGAAGCATCTGCCCTTGAGGCTGTATAAGAGCTGCTAGCACTTAAAGCTGTATGCTTTGGGTTTTCTGTCCTCCCTGATAAGGGCAGAGAAATAAAGGGCTATGTTTGTCCCCGCAAGGCAAAAGTGCCCGAGGCTTTTCCTTTCTCCCATCTCCCCTAGTGTTCCGCTGGCCGCAGGAGCCCGCTCCCCTCACCCGAGGGTCCCGAGTGAATTGTGTTTAGTATCTGTGTGCATGGCAGCGCCACCCGTTGGAGCATCCGGATTGGACCGGGAGGCACGTGCCCCACAGTCTGTGTTCCCTGTGAGAAGCAGCAGGTCTCTTATGTACGCTTAGGCCTAGAAACTCATCGTGCATTTATTTGTCAGTTTGTTTTGAAAATTCCTTCTCCTTGTGCCTGGTACTGTGCTGGGCCCCAGAGGTGCAGCAGGAATCAGGTAATACCGTCCCTGCTCTCACGGATGCGTTGGAGTGAATGAGACAGGATGCGGTGACCCCAACACCCCCCCACCCCCATCTCATGTATCTGCTACAATGGTAGCAAGTGATTTCTAGGGAATTTCAGACACCATCCCTCTTGGTGGTTTGTGACAAGAAATTTTAAGAAAGAGCAGGGGTTAGAGTGACAAGATATGTCAGGGGAATTGGAAATAGTTTGGGGGGGTCCAGGAAGGCTTAAGGGAGATGTGATGTGACTAGAGCATGGAGTGGTGCAAACTGAGGTCAAGGCAACAGACAGGGAGGTATTTACTGCCTTCCCGGATCGAGAAGGCCAGCCAGGTGTTGTGGGACGTGCCTGTCATACTAGCACTTAGGAGGCGGAGGCAGGATGATTGTGGCGTCAGGGCCAGATTGGGGAATTTGGTGAGATTAGGTCTCAAAGTAAGATAAAACAAGGGCTGGGAAGTGGCTCAGTGGTAGAATGCTTGCCAGGCATGCATTAGGCCCTGGGGTCCATCGCCAGTACCACAACACGATACAAGACAAAACAAAACAATCCCCCCAACGAACAAACAAAAATAGGAAACGTAAAGTTCAAGCCAGGGCTACATAGCAAGACCCAGCTTCAAATAGAATGAATGAATGAATGAATGAATGAATAAATAAAGGGAGTATTTCAGTGGCTGTAGCTGGAAGGAGTGGGCCATGAAGAATTAGGATCTTGAGAAAATGGAGGGCCAAGGCTGGACAGGTTCAGCCTGCTCTGGGTCTGTGGAACTCACGAGGAGGTCTGGCCCAGGTCACTGTTGGTTTTTCCAAGGGACGTTTCTGGGCTATTTGCAGAATGGGGTGGAAAGGTGGAGAGAGAAAGCAGGGGATAAATCTTGCCTTATTCCCAGACTATGGGGTCAGGGACAGAGCATGGCTCTCCACCTCTGTCTGCTCTGCTGGCATTTGGAAGTCATAGTTCTTGTCCTGTGCATTGTAGGATACTTAGCAGCATTTGGACTCATACCCAGAAGCCCTCCTCTGTCATGATAACCAGAAATGTTTTCAGTATATCACTGATCTTGCATGGATCTGGATCAACCAAGAACCCCCGGCCACAGTGTTAGTGGTAGAGTTTTGAGAAGAGGATGGAAATGTTTGGTCCAATCTCCAGGCTGCGATCTTCGATTTGGTATGGAAGGAGAGGAACAGGAAGAGGCTGTCATGGTCAACTCTTAATTTTGACTCAAGCAATGGTTGTTGTTAGGTGCCATCGAGTCCGTATCTGACTCATAGTGACCCTCATAGGGTTTTCAATGGTTGACTGTTTCAGGATTGCCTCGGGAGTGGATTGCCAGGTCCCTCTCCTATTTTTGCACTGCTGGGAATCGAACGGGGGACCCCAGAGACTGCAGAGCAGTGCTCTACCAACTGAGTGAAATCCCAGCCAAGCAATGGTAGACACTATTTAAACAGTAGATGCAGACTGCAGAATGCTTGGACATTGAGGGTGGGAGGCTCCTAAGACCCTGTGGAGGCATCAGTCCCTTGGGAAACCACAGAGTTGCCCCCATTGCCCTCTTCTGTAGGGAGAAACCTGTGTCCACACAGTGTGGTGTGTCGATCGGGACCTCCTCAACTCCATGCTGTGAACATCCTCTTTGTGTCTGTCCGCTCCGCTCAGGACTTGGTTCTCATTTTCTTTTCCATTTTGGTCAGCATCTATGTCCACTCCTCTTCTGGTGCCTTTCAGGGTGTTGTGGGTGGCTGGCTGGCAGAGGTTTGCAGCTATCGAGCTCGGCACTGATGGTTGTGTGCTTACATAATACAGCCTCCCCCATGGCTCGGGAAGAATTTATCTGCTGTTTTTGTCCCGATGGATTGTGCAGCATGAAATAATCCTAATCCCTTCTATTTGTGCAGCTTCTCAGTCGCCAAAGCCTTTTGACGCATGTTATCTCTTAGGATCCTCCTAGTAATTCCATAGTGGCTGTTAAAAATAATAATGAAAAAGCTTTCTAAAGCGATGGGTAGGGAGCATAATCGCGTAAAGCCTATGCGTTTTAAGAGCTGAATCGTCGTTGGAAACGTTTCTGTCCTACATCTACTGGCTCTTCTCTGTAATCTTTAAGTGTGCCTTCTTCTTGGAGCCTTTCAGAGAGATGCTGGGGTTTTTGCAGACCAGTCTAACAAAGAGAGCTGAAAGTCCCAGGCCTGCAAAGGCTGATGGGCATCTCATTTAAGGAGTCACATTTAAAAATGTAATTGCTGTAGATGTTTGTTGACTCTTTGTGTATTTTAAGTTTCTATAGTATCGGTACCGATTTTGAAGGCAAATTACATAACCTCAATTTCTAAATAAAGGGAATGCGATTCCCTGTTTATGGATAAGATGACTCAATATTGCTAAGATACCATTTCTTCCCAACGTGATCTACAGAGCCAGTGCAGTTTCAATCAGAATCTCAGCAAGTTATTTTGTGACTATTGACATTGTGATTCTGAAGTGTAGATGGAAAATCCAAGGACCCAGAGTGCCCTCCCATCCCGTATTGAAGGAGCAGAACATGGGGGAGAGGATTGGCACTACCCAACTCGATGTCTTTGTATAAAGCTATAATTGCACAGACAGGGCTCAAATTTCCTTCTTTCTGATTCACATAGCTGGGGAGTCCAGAGCACTAAGCATGAGTGTGTCTGGGGCTAAACACTGTCCCCCTACTTGACCCAGTGCTTACCTTTTTCCATTGGAGAGAAAAATGGCCTCCAGCGGGCAGATGCTTACCTTCTTCTTGTTTAATTATCCTTGTTGTTGTTGTTAGGTGCCCTTGAGTCGGTATCCGACTCATAGCGACCCTCTGTACAACAGGGGAAACACTATTGTCAGTGCTTCTCTGCTGTGCGTAGGGTTTTCAATGGCAGATTGATTTTTGGGAGGGGGTTGCCAGGTCCTTCTCCCAAGCCTACGGCTTCTGGTGTTCCCAGGCGGTCTCCCATCCAGGTACTAACCAGGCCCAACCCTGCTTAGCTTCTGAGATCTGATGGGATCGGATGCCACAGGGCTATGGCTGCAGGCTTAATTATCCTAGAGGACACAAAACGGCTGTCTCTTTAATGGCATGCCGGGCCTCACAAAGAAACTCTTCCTACAGGCAAGGGGCTGTCCCTGAAGTTGAAAGAGAAGTGAGGCTTCATAGTGGAGGGAGTGGAGAGGCAGGGGTAAGAGCAGCTACCGAGGGGCTTGCGGACCTTTGCAAATGCAGCCAGCGCCAGCGCCAATGTGTGCCTGTGAAATACGTTCTGAAGCTGTCCTTTAGGCCTGCCTGCTGGGCTGTTGGGAAAAGTCCTCAAAGCCTTCATTTAGGACTGGTTTTCAGCTGGCCTGCCAAGTAGCCCAAGGCTGGGCCTGGGAGCATTCTGGCCCTTACCTATGCCCAGGAAGAATTTTTATTGAGAAACATATTGGCTGGTGGCATAGCATGACCCAGTGTGAAAAAATGTTTTGTATGTGAACTTAAAGCAGCATTAGGTCTGTTACAGTTAGATTGACTATTTATAAAATTTTGTTAAAACTGTTTTGCAGAATTTTATGACACTAAATTACTTTTGTGTATGTTGTTGTTGTTAGGTGCCGTCGAGTTGGCATCCAACTCATAGCGACTCTCGTAGGGTTTTCAATGGCTGAGTGCTTTGGGATTGCCTTGGGAGTGGATTGCCAGGTCCTTCTCCCATTTTTGTGGTGCCGGGAATTGAACTCGGGGCCTCAGAGACTGCAGCGCAGCTTTCTACCCACTGAGCTAAATCCCAGCCCCTTTTGTGTATGCATTCATGAAATTGTGAACTTTATGTAAAGTTGGATTTCTGAAGCACCCAAGTAGTTGACACTGGCGAATCAAAGAATTGGGCAGTGGGAAGTCACATTGTGAGTAGCTTTAGGCATTCGCCCAGGAACACAGGGGCCCTGCATGTGGGGGAGTCACCTCCCCAATTTCCTATTCTTCATCCCATTGCTTTTTCCATGACATCACTCCAGTTAGGTTTTAAATGTATGCCTTACCCTGGCTTTATTGGGAATCCTGTGCCAGGCAGCATAGTTTTGATGAGAAGCTGAACAATGTTATTCTCAGGGAACTATGAATTTGACACTTTTATAATTCAAGTAGAACTATTTTTCCCTTTGGAAATCCTATACATTCAATATGATATCCTGGAATACAGAAGAGGCCAAGAAAAAAGAGCTATAAAAGGTGTGCTTTGCTAAAACAAGGCATACTTTCTTCTTGCCTGTGTAACCTGTAGGTACGGTGGTTCATCATCAGAGACACTTAACTTTTATTTATTTATTTTTAACATAAATTGTCTTCTGTCTTGATAACTGGTTAAGGAAGAACAACAATCCTCCTCATCTGATTGGGAAAAACATAACGAGTGTAACCAGTTTTGAAAAGGATATATTCATAGAATTCCAAGGCATATCCATTCTGACATTAGACATTTGTATGGGTGCCACTGAAGATTAAAGGCAGAGGTCTCTTAGTCAGCTTTCCATCACTATAACACACACCCGAGAAAAGCAACTTATTAAGCAAAAAGGTTTATGTTGGTTTATGGTTTCAGATGTTCCAGTCTGTCATGGTTCAGTCTCGTGGTGAGGGGAGCATGGCATAGCAAAACCACTCCCCTCACATCTGAGAAAAATGAAGGGGGGAAGAAGAAGAGTTGGGATGCCGCTGTCCCCTTCAGGTGCATGCTGCCAATGACCCGAAAGGGGTCTCCATGTCTTAAAAAGCACCCCCGCTCCAATGACACGACCCTGGGGAATAAGCTTCTGCCACATGGACTTTGGGCGATAGTTAAGATCCAAATTGTTGCCTGCTATACTTAAGAAGGGCTGGGATTTAGCTCAGTGGGTATAGCGCTGCGCTGCAGTCTCTGAGGCCCCGAGTTCAATTCCCAGCACCGCAAAAATGGGAGAAGGGCCTGGCAATCCACTCCCAAGGCAATCCCGAAGCACTCAGCCATTGAAAACCCTATGAGGGTCGCTATGAGTCGGATACCGACCCGACGGCACCTAACAACAACAACAACATACTTAAGAAAGTAGATGAGTATCAAGTTATTTCACTGCTTTTCTTTTAAATGATTCATTTTATAATAAAACAGAAAAATATGCTATTTGTACTTCCTCTTCTCTCAGACTGACCCTGTCGTGATAGTTCCTGATTCTGCTGAAGGGTTCTCATCCCTGCGTTCTTCAGATGATGAGCTTTGCACGTCCATCTCCTTGGAAATTGCCCTGCTGGTTTATATTGCCTGCCCGGTGGCCCCTGCTCATCTCTGCCTCTGTCTCTGTCCAGCTCCATTTCTGTAGACACAGGGACTGACTTATCAGCTTGGAAGTTAACTCCACATTATATGGTTCAGCTCCTGAAATTTCCCCTTTGGGCATGTCTAGTGTGTGCCTAGCACCCATGTCTTCTAGAGCCGGAGGTGTTGTGGGGGAAGCGGGTGGCTGTGGACAAGCTGGGGTCGGAGCTGTGTGCTCTTTGTGTTCTTTTTTTTTTTCTTTTTTCTTTCTTTATTTTTTTATTAGAAACTTTTAATGTACATCATAATGTGATTCATTTTGACATGCTTTTCATTGTGATAATTTTCATATATGCAATTTGATAAGCATTATTCATATAGGTTACCACTTACCCTCCCCTATGTTTCCCCCCTCCCCCCCTTCCCATCTAAGTTTCCCATCCAAGTCTTCTCTATCTTTTACTATGTAGTATTTTTCTATATGTCCTTGGGTTCCATTTCTGTCTAAGATAGAAACTTTTCCTGTAGTGGTCTTTGTTTTTATCTTGTTAGAACAATTACATGCGATTTCTAGTCCATTTATATTGACCTATGGCAGAATCTGGAACCAACAAAAAGGGTAGGAAGACCCTTTTAAGTGAAACTTCCGTTTCTTTATTGTGATCACTTCTCCAAGACTGGCAAATAGTAAAGTGCCATGAAATAGCACATGAGAATCTACCATTCCGAGATTACTCTGAGCCCCTTGGTTAGTGCTGGACCACTGAGCTGGGCCCCCAGCCCTTTTTATTTTTTCTTTACTTTTTGAGACAGGGTCTCACTAAATTACACAGACTTCCCCTGGTCTCTAACTTGCGATCCTCCTGGCTCCACCTCCCAAGCCGCTGGGATTATAGGCCTGCAACATCACGCCCAGCTACGGGGCTGATTCTTGAAAGAAGAAGTCGTGGTAACTTCAGTGACCATGCAGTCAGTTTACCTGATGTTTATTTAAGTCATTACTGAGAAAGCAACAGTAAGTACTTCTCCCATGTTGCTTTAGCATTGAACTCTCTCTGGTTGTTATTATAAGGTTCAGCATTTTAATAAATACCGATATGTACTTTTAGTATGTAGTCAAGGGTAATGTGCATCAGAGTGCTTGACTTCATCATAGATTAAGTGCTCATTTGGTGCCAGCTGTGGACCTATACTGGCTGGAGGCCATAAATAATAGACAGTGAAAGATGTACTGTTTCATCCTAGGTGGAGAGACCAGGTATTTGACCCCCAGGACAGATGATGGATGAGGTGGTGCATTATTGCATCATTGGCTGTCCAGATGAGAGGCTGCAGGCCAGACAAGGACTCAGAGTGGCAAGTCCCTGAAATCACTGAAAAGGCTTGCTTGGAGCACATAGGTTTGGCTCTGAGTGTATTAGTCAGCTCTTGTCACTGTAGCAGAAAAACCAACCAAAACAAACTTGGAAGGGAAGAGGTTTATTCGGAACTCACTAGGGAATCAGTTCAAAATGGCGGCAGGGCAGGCATGGTGGTGGTGGCAGGGCCTATGGCGGATGACCTCATGGTATGACACATCACGAACAGAGAGAGACCAGGGCTGCAGGTCCAGGGCAAAGACCTCCAAAGGCCCGCCCCATGGAGCTACTTCAGCCAAAGGCCTACCTGCCTAAATTCTGCAACCTCTAGGATGGGGCCGCCAGCTGGGCACCAAACAGCATTGCCTTTGGGAGACAGTTTAGGTCCAAAGCATAACACTGAGCTTTGAGGGACGGGCCCGAGTTGGGCCAGGGGGATGTTTCAGGGGAGGCAGTGGGGAGGAAGTGGGGAGGAAGCTAGGGATGAGAGGAGGTGGAGAGAGGAGTGAGGCACAGGAGTGGCTTGATTTGGGGATTGTAGGAAACCCAGGGGCTGAGTAGGGTACAGCGTGAGGAGGGTCAGCCTGTCCCACCGCTGGCCCCGTGCTGAGAGGATGTGCCTGTGTTTTGAAAGTGTGAGGGCAGCGTCTCAGATTCCCAGCTGACGTGCCGAGAATGGACTTATAGGTTTATTTTTTAATTACATTTTTAGGAAATGTTCTGATCTCCCAGGAAAGACACAGAGGGGTTGGGGGGGGCCGTTGCTCAATATGAAAATTACATGAGTTCTTGAAGATTTTATCTTATGGATCTCCCTATTAGTTCTTTTGGCCTGCAGCGGTAGCCCTGTGGCATCCGATCCCGTCAGATTTCGGAAGCTAAGCAGGGTTGGACCTGGTTAGTACTTGGATGGGAGACCGCCTGGGAACACCAGGTGCTGTAGGCTTGGGAGAAGGACCTGGCAACCCCCTCCCAAAAATCAATCTGCCATTGAAAACCCTATGCACAGCAGAGAAGCACTGACAATAGTGTTTCCCCTGTTGTACAGAGGGTCCCTATGAGTCAGATGCAGACTCGACGGCACCTAACAACAACAACAATTAGTTCTTTTATTTTTGCCATGGGATAACTTTTCTCATTTATATTTTTAAATAAAAATATGTTTTTAATTGCAAAAGTACTTCCCTGGAAGCTCACCAGCCTTCTTTCAGAGTTTTGTGTCTCTCTCACTGGAGCCCCTTCTCGGGGGTCATGGCCACTGGTCCCCTTGGACTACTGCTGTTCCATCTCTGGGAGCTGCTTCGGGGTGTCGTGGGCTGGTACCTGCTCCTCTTTCGGGGCCCTTCCCACCTGGATAGCACATGAAACATACCGCACCTTTTCTATATGAAAGGCCTTTGTAGAAAATGATGGTCCTTTTCCAAGTCTGTTGGTCATCTTTGATGGAGGACATGTAGAGCAATCTCGTGATGTAGAGCTTACCCTGTCCCCAGGTTCTGGGTTTTCTATCTGTCCTTCACTTCTGGGATGTGCAGTTCCTGAGTCTGGCACCATGGGCTTTGCACCCTCTGCGCCCACTGTGCCTTCCTCATTGCCACATCTCCTTGGCAGGGCAAAGGATCACTGGATGAGGGGAGCCGGCAAGTCCTGTCCTCCCCAGAACCTCATGCAGAAAGTATAGGGAAGATACATGACAGCGGCCAGGAGGATTTAGAATTGTGTTCTCTTCCTGTAGATGGACCCCTCTATCTATGTTGTTGTTGTTGTTATGTGCCATCAAGTCGGCATCCGACTCATAGCGACCCTACGTACAACAGGCAAAACACTATTGTCAGTGATTCTCTGCTGTTCATAGGGTTTTCAATGGCGGATTGATTTTTGGGAGGGGGTTGCTGGGTCCATCTTCCAAGCCTATAGCACCTGGTGTTCCCAGGTGGTCTCCCATCCAAGTGCTAACCAGGCCTGACCCTGCTTAGCTTCCGAGATCTGACGGGATTGGATACCACAGGGATATGGCTTCAGGTCCCTCTATGTATAGTGATTCTTAAAGTCCATGTGTGACATTGCTCTACTGACCTGCTTCCCGTGTGTGAGTGTTTGTGTGTAGTATCTTTTGCATGCTTTTATTTTCAATCTTTGTGTCCTTGCATTTAAGGACAGAGTATTACCAGCAGCATGTTGTTCCTTTTGGCTTCCCTTTGTTTCCGATCTGGAGTACTTAGTCCTTTACATGTTTAATAATGCTTTTATCAAGAAGCCTGAATTTTAAATTGAGGTATTAGTTATAGACACTGCCATCTGTCTGAAGCGTATACCCTCATCTGTTTTGACCCATAGTTCTGCCACGGAATCCACACGCCATCAAAGGCGAGAACATTTATGTGGCTGGTGGAATGTATATTTGCTGTGTGGAGTATTTCTTCATCTGGTACTGGAATCTGGGTCTCGCGGCCCCAGCAGTTCAGATATCTTTGGGAGGAGGGAAACTGTTCTCCCCTAAATTTTCTGGTTTCCGCCTGCAAAACAAAGGAAAGGTTTTAAAGTTAAACTGTGTTCTGAGCTCCCCTCTGCACCTGCTCCCTGTGATCCCCCTGCTAGAAGCAAAATAGTCACCTCTGAGATAGACAATGGGCACTGGGGGAACCCTGCATTGTCTGGAAGAGACAAAAATGTGGCGGCTTCCTTTGAGAAGTCATTTCTTTTTTTTTTTTTTTTTTTTGCGGTACTGGGGGTTGAACCCTGGGCCTCAAGCTTGCATGCTCTGCAAGTGCTGGACCACTGAGCTACACTCTCAGCCCATTTTTTTTACTTTTTGAGACAGGGTCTCGCTAAATTATGCAGACTGCCTTTGATCTTGAACTTGTGATCCTCCTGCCTTCGCCTCCCGAGCCATTGGGATTACAGGCGTGTGCTACGGCACCCAGCCAAGAAGTGATTTCTTTTAAGTGTGCTTAGGGACAGATTATTAAAGAAATGTCTCAGTGTTTTGGGAGGCTGAGACAGCAGGGTCATGAGTTCAAGGCCAGAGGCAGCCTGTGCAATGTAGTAGGACTGTCTGAAGATTATAAAAAAAAAAAAGAATCGACAAGAGTGGGAGTGCAGCTCAGTGGTAGAGCATCTATCTCACAGGGGCGAAACACGACGCTCCACCTCCCAGTACTACCAAAAAAGGAGAGCGAGATCTGTGGAGTGTGTCATGCAGAAGTCCCTAGGTGGAATTGTGATTGCCTGTGTGATTTCTTTCTTTCTTTCTTTCTTTGTGGTACTGGGGTTTGAATCCAGGTTGTCTTGCTATCATGCTTTGCAAATGCTGTCCCACTGAGCTGCATCCCCAACCCATTTTTTTTTTTTTTTTACTTTTTGAAACAGAGCCTCACTAAGTTATGCAAACTGCCTCTGGCCTCGAACTTGCAATCCTCCTGGCTCCGCCTCCTGAGTCTCTGGGATTACAGGCGTGGGCCACCAAGCCCGCCTGCCTGTGTGTTTTCAACTAATTGTAGCTCCCAGAATTAGCACACCAATTGTGTGATGTTTAAAATCTCCCTTTTTTTTTGACACTGTGTTATGTTCAGTGGAGCAGAGTCTCATTCACACTCCACTTATTCATAACTTGGGGTGATGAGTGCTGTGGCTGGGCTGCTGTTCACCTCTTCTAGTGAGGAACGGGAGGCTTTGCCGGACAAATGCCTGTGGTAAGCAAGACTGACTCATTGATGGCGTGATTCCCCCTCCTAAAAGGACAGAATCATTTCAGGTGGCACAGGGGATATGCACCCTTCTTGACTCTTCTTCCATCAGATGTCAACAAGGGGTTTACACAGGGTGAGCTCAGGGCCCCTCCAGCCCAGAAATTCTGAGAGCTTGCCAACACCGGGCTAAGCTGGATGGTTCATTTCCTTTGAAAACTTGAAAGTCGTAGCTTTTCATTTGGGAATCGTCATTCTTCATACTTCTCACGAATGCCTCTCCCCACACAGGGAGACTCCAGGGTTTGATTGATATTTGCTTTTGTAACATAATTACTATTTAATAGCCAAACTTCCTGAGATTTTCTTCGGCTGCAGCTACATCATCTTGGATATGGAAAATGTCACAGCACCTGGAACTGATGGCACAACAGAGTGATAGCTTTGGGGGAGATTTTCTGGCGCCTCCTGCTCACGAAATCCCCAACAGTTTGGCATGCCCTTTGAGAATGAAGGAAACCCTATGTGCGAGTTTTCAATTTCTGTGTCGCAGCTTACCCCGGGTCTGTCTCTAATAGCCTGTCTTGAATGCTACCCTGTTCCAAATCATAGTTATTTATTCCATGTTTGGATTGGGACTGGTCTATTCAATAATTTAATATTTTTTAAAATGACACCTTTGGTCTTTATTCATCCCGAGCGAGGGTGGACCGAGCCAGCCTGCAATTTGCCTCTCTGCCCCCTGCCCTCCCAGTGCCTACTCATTAGTTTGTGATTGTTTCCATAACCTTTTTCCCAGCCTGGCGTGATCTTGCTCTCCACCCTTTGTGACCCTCGAGGGTGGTTAAATGAGGGTTCACATTCTCTGTGAATTAAGTGTCATCTCTATTTGAAATGTTCCTGAACCCACGGTGCTGTATTTTGGCAAAATAAATAGCATTTTCAAAGAATTTCAAACCCGTCTATTAAAAACCCATGTTTCTTTTTATTTGGGGATAAGATGGCTTTATCCGCCAAGCAACCGTCGGCTGACGGTCACCTTCTTGGAAGCGGTGACTGCTAGCACCTGTACGTGTGACAGTTCTTGCTGATTAATTTGTGGACCCCGTATACAGGGAACTATAATTGAGACTTACTGCTTTCAGGGGTAGCCAACGACCGTTCACACTGATGGAAGGTTTTGTGGTCCTCAGGTCTGAGAAAGTAATGTGTCCCTAGGTCCCCTGTCTACGTGACATCCAACCCAAAGGGTCAGCGGATTGCTTGTGTCTTTCTTGTCTTTGCTGTCACCTTTCATCATCTCTTTGAAGGTGAGCCTCTGTACTGTGACACAGAGATAGTTCTAGTTGCCAATTCCCTCCATGACTGAGGCTTTGAAAGCCATGGATTTCCTGGCCTTATTCCAAGATGAGGGGCTCAGAATTCCAGGCAGTCCTACTAGTTCTTCTGCTGTGCTGTGGACAAACCAAAATATGGTCTCATGCGAGCACCTGTTTTGTTTGTTTGTTTGTTTTTGAGACATGACCTCATTGTGTAGCACAGGCTATCCCCTCTGGGAACTCTCACTGTGTAGTGCAGGCTAGCCCCAAACTCTTGATCGTCCTGCTTTGGCCTCTGAGGGTGGGGATTGCAGACACGTGCCACTGTACCCGGCTTTGAGTTCTTTTTAAAGGCACCCTCATTGAGGGACAATTGACATTTTAAAACTGCTGTCATGTTAAGTACAGGGTGCCAAGCATTTTGAAAGTGTGCAAACACTTGACTCCTGTCTTCATCACCGGGGCAAAGAGCTGGACATCTCCTTACCTGCAGGATCCCCTTGCTGGCCCGGCAAAGCTTGTTCCTGTGCTGCTGCCTCAGCCCAGGAACACAGCCTGTGTTAGACGGGGTGCAGGGCCCAGCCTCCTCCCTCTCCCTCAGGCCAGGGCCCTGGCTGTGGGCCTGTGAAGCCAGGGTTAGCAGGTGGTCCTCCAGGCCCCAGCAGCACCCTTCCCTGTGCTCCAGAATCGCATTCTGGGAGCAGGCGCACTGAGCGGAGCTCAGCCCTTCCAGGTCCTGGGAGCCGCTGCCTGCCCCGGTCTGGCTTCTATGGAGGGGGCAGTTGGAGGCTCCCCTGGGGAAGGAGAGCAGGGACAGGCTCCCAGCTCTCAAGCCTGTCCTCCTCGCCCTCTGTCTGCCTGGTCATCTCTGTGCAGCCCCAAATGCCCAATCCCTGCAATGCCAGGCTTTACCTGCCTGTCCCAGGCAGTCCCTGGGAATGACTGGCTCCTTGCATCTCTCCTGGTTTCCCCGAGTTAGCCCTGGCATTCCGTCCTTCATGATGACTTCCCAGGCCTCCTGCCCACGCTCTGTGTCTGAATAAACCGAGTTATGGGCTGCTCGCCCTTCTTCCTCCGCACATCTCAGCAATCACAGCTCTGACCACCAAGCCCTTTGCCTGGCAAGCCACGGGCGCCAGCACTTCACGCACGAGTGAATGAATGAACCAGGGATCAGAAGGTGACTCTGAAACGCACCTGCCTGGCCCTCATGGTGCCCCTTCTGAGCGTCTGGGTGGGGTGCCCTAGGGTTTGGAGTCTCCCTTCTCCTTCCTGCCGTGATTTTTTTTTTCTCCTGACCCGACTACTTTGGTTTGAGAAACCTGTAGGTTATTAAGAAATGAAGTAATCTTATAAGAAACTCACTCGCTTCAAGTTCACAGTGAGGAAGTGTGCTTCCTGTTGGTAGATAATAAAACAAGAGTGGGATAATTTGAATTCTTTATGATGGATGCGATTATAAATGATTTCCCTATTTACTCGTATAAAAAGCTAAATGGAAGATGATTAGTGAGCTCTGCTTTCTGGTTTTCCTAAGGTGATTTCTTAATCTTCCAAACGAATTCCTGTGATACAGAAGAGAAAAAGAAAACCCCATTAAAAGTTACACAGCCTTTCAGAAGCTGTTTAAGGCTCTGGAACTGAGCAACCTCGCTGTCCCTATAGTATATTGTGGCACAGGAGAGAAAGCAAATTATAGACAGCGGCTGTGCTGTGCCCTTAGCCCAGGGTCAGCGTCGCCAGGCGTGATTCTGACCACAATAATGCGTTGCAGATGCTTGTCTTCGATATTATGAGATTTTGCGTTTAAAATATTTATAATTTTCAGTCTTTTGCCATAATATCTCTATAAATTAGTATTCTTAGTGGGACTAAGTCCTTCAAAATCCCTTTATTTAATATTGTTCTGTAATTTGATGATTAAAGAATGTTAGGTATTTTTTTTAACCTCTTTTATCCTTAAATCCTTCACCCCATAATCTTTTGTCCATAACGGTGGGTATCTCATGGCTTACAATTAATTAATTCTTTGTTGGTGAGTGATTGTTACTCTGCAATTAGGAAGATAATGTATAAGCCATAGTTAAATGTACATATGTTCTCCACTGGAGTTGGGTTCAAGAGGCCTCCAGGTTCCACGTTTTAATTATCTCTGGCCATATTTTTGTTAAGACATCTGGGTCAAAGACCCCTGTGTCCAGCCAGCCAAGGGGTTTAATCAGGTTGGATCGTGAAGGGCCTAATCCCCCAGGGGGCTTCTGAGTGGTACCCAGGTTGGGGCTGTCCTCAGGGTGCCCTAGGAATACTCTTTGGTAGCTTACATAGAAAGATCCCAAGGAGTGCCGGGTGCTGTGGTGCATGCCTGTCATCCCAGCAGCTTGGGAGGCGGAGGCAGGAGGATCGCAAGTTCGAGACCAGAGGTAGTCTGCGTAACTTAGTGAGACCCTGTCTCAAAAAGTAAAAAATGGGCTGAGTGTGCAGCTCAGTGGTCCAGCACTTGCAGAGCATGCAGGCGTGAGGCCCTGGGTTCAACCCTCAGTACCACAAAAAAAAAAAAAAAAAAAAAATCCCAAGGCAGGTCATGGCCTCCGAGAGCAGCTCGAGAGCTCCCACGACACAGGCCTGGCTTCCTGGGTCGCAGGCAAAAGTTCTCTCTGGTGTTGCCCCTGTCACGCCCAGAGAGAGCAAAACCCCAGTTAATGGACCACAAAACGCCAGTTTGCCCTGTCTTCCTGGTGAACTTCCATGAGGGATTCTGTGGTCAGGGTGAAGAGCGCAGACCCGACCCAGGGTTCTTTGGGAAGGACATCCTCCCCTGGGACACTCCTGGCTGCGCCACACCCCCGGTCTCGCAGAATCTAGGAAAGATGAGGAAGAGGGCCGGGCTGGCTGAGGCGTAGGGCCGCCTCTGTGAAAGGTGGGTGATTGGACGCATCTTACTCCAGAGGACTCGGGGTGATGGGAGAGAGACGCCACTGGATTCCCAGGCGGGGAACAAGGGTCTTGCGCGCCCCTTAGCCTGGCTGGGGTGGAAGAGGAGAAATCCTCTGCCTGTCGGCTCCTGGCTTGTTTGTTGACCCATAATCCAATCTCCGCATCTTAGCCTCTTCCTGCTGCTGAGTTCAGACTGCTTCCTGCCAACCCCTGGCCTTTGCAGCAAGAGTGAAGCCTGAGCTCACCACATGGGGAGGGACGGGGCAGAGGAAGGGAGGCTCAGAGTCCTTCTCATCCTTTTGCCATCTTTACTGTGTGGCCTCCTGGATCTTTTTGCACACAGTTGGCAGGCTTTCGCGAGCTTATAAAAAGAAATCCCCATTAACCAAAATAAAAAACAAGCAGATAAAAAACCCACAAAAAACTGTGTTTGCTACTGATTCTTGAGTTCCCTGTATGTGTCAGGCAATATTACAGATGTATAGTTCTGTCCATGGGCAGGGGCTGCGGTGATATAAAACCAATTTTCATGTTCTTGTTTTGCGGTACTGGAGGTTGAACCCAGGGCCCTGCACTTGTATGCTTTGCAGGTGGTGGACCACTGAGCTGCACCCTCAGCCCATTTTTTTGCTTTCTTTGAGAAAGGGTCTCGCTAAGTTACACAGACTGCCTCTGGTCTCAAACTTGTGATCCTCCTGCCTCTGCCACCCGAGCCGCTGGGATTACAGGTGTGTGCCACTGCGCCCGGCATCCAATTTTCATGTTCTAATCAGAGAACCGTGCCATCTATCAAAAGAAAACAACCCAAGTCAACTCTGTTTATTGTCACTATCATTTTATTAAGAAAGAACCTCCTGACCTTAATGTGGGTAGGACATGGTCTCTTAATAGGGCACAGATCTAGAGTTTAGAGGCTTTGTTGTTAGATGCCTTCGAGTCGGTATCCAACTCACAGTGACCCTACATACAACAGGCGAAACACTATTGTCAGTGCTTCTCTGCTGTTCATAGGGTTTTCAATGGCTGATTTTTTCTTGGGAGTGGGTTGCCAGGTCCTTCTCCCTTACAGGCTTTGGTCTGGTGTAAAATAGCTTTTTGCTGATTTCACCTCCTTCCCAGGTGGGGCTGTTTTGGAGCCTCCGAGGCCGTGTGCAGGCATTGGAGATGCTTGGTGTCAGAACTGCTGCACCCAGTGGCTGCCTCCGTTCCAGGTCCTAAGCCTTGCCCCTGGATATTACACCTTTTAAATTTTGTAAAAAGCCCTCTGTGTTTGTGCATACATGCATTCATTCAACACGTATTTCCCAGCATCAGTTAAAGGCCAGAAGTGATGGAAAAGCAGAGAGACGCGCTGGAGTCTCACTTAGCTCGTGGGGAGGCGGTGACCCAGTAAGGAGATGCCATGGGGGACACAGGCCCGCCCTCCGCAGTCTCGGGTAGTGCTGGACCTGGAAGAAATAGCCGGGCAGGTCCTACAAATCAGATCTCCAAAAATGCCCGGGAACCCAACTTGGCCTCCATAATTTACTCTCCCACTTCTATGGACTTCCCACATGGGCCCAGAACTGGTCCTCAGAAGTTCAGTAGCCTTCTCTGAGCCATTCTAACACTTTTCTCATTACTTTGCTTAAAAGCAAGCAAGCAAGGAAACACTAAAGACATTTGCCCGCAACCTCTAGGTTGCTTTGGTGTGAGTTCAGAAGTCACTTGGCAGAACGAATAAAAAGGAAGTGAGGGAATTTAACACATATTTGGCATTTTCCTGCTAGTGTGAATGCAACTATTGGATGTCATTTTAAATAAGCCTTTTAAAGGTCACATTAAAAGCAGAATAGTTGGCTGTGTTGTAGAGCTCATGAAAGACCATGACTATGTACCTAGCTGATAAACTAAAAAAACAGCTACTGATTTTGTTGTTAGATGCCCTTGAGTCGATATCTGACTCATAGTGACCCTATGTACAACAGGCAAAACAGTATTGTTACTGCTTCTCTGCTATACATAGGGTTTCCAGTGGCAGACTGCTTTTTGGAGGGAGTGGGTTACCGGGTCCGTCTCCCAAGCCTACAGCACTTGGTGTTCCCAGGCGATTTCCCAACCAAGGACTAACCAGGCCTGACCGTGCTTAGCTTCCAAGATCTGATGGGATCAGACACCACAGGGCTATGGCTGTAGGCCATTACCTTAAGCATTTTAGATGGGTATAAAATGATGATCATTGGGTGTTAGCGAGTGGGTTACATTTTTTGTCTCTGTGACAAAATACTTAACAAAAACAACTGTAGGGAGGAAGGATTTATTTTGCTCACAGTTTAGATGGTTCAGTCCCTGCTGGTGGGGAAGGCATGGCTGAGGAGGTGGCAAGGGCATGTCATGGACCCCAGAGCAGAGGACAAAGCTTCACACTGTGGTGGACCAGGAGCAGAGAGTGAGGTGGGCACCAGGGGCCTGAGTCAAACCTCAAAGCCTGACCCCTGTGACCTATGCCCACCCAGGAGGTCCCACCTCCCACAGTTCCACAGCCTCCCGAAACGGTGCCATCAGCTGGGCACTGAGCCTTCAAACAGGAGCCTCGAGGGCCATTTATGTTTAAGCCATATTAGCAAGGGTGAGGGCTGGGATTTAGCTCAGTTGGTAGAGCACCGCTCTGCAGTCTCTGAGGTCCCGAGTTTGATTCCCAGCACCACAAAAACGGGAGAAGGACGTGGCAACCCAGTCCGAGGCAATCCCAAAACAATCTGCCATTGAAAACCCTATGAGGGTCGCTATGAATTAGACACGATTCTACAGCACCTAACAACAACAGCAAGGGTGAAGAAGCTGATGGCAAAGGGGCATAAAAAAGTTAACATCAAATAGTTTCATGAGACGGGTGTGTGTACAAAAATAGGAGGTGCCATCCAAAAATGTGGTGTATGTTTAAATAAAAATTTATTGCAGCATAAGGTATGTTGTCATTGCCCCCCCTCCCCTTAAAATACTGCCCCTGGCTTCAAACCTACTTATGCCATCATTCTTGCCACCTTGAACAGCAGGGCTGGAAGTCCCATTTCGTGAATGCCTTTAGTTTTTTCCGGCATCACAGCAGCACTTGGTGTCACACAGTGTTTCTGGTATGGCAATTTCTGTCCAATAAAAGCATTTCGATGCTGGATGTGGTCATGCACGCTGGTAATCCCAGTGACCAGGGAGGCTGAGGCAGGAGGATTGCAAAATGGAGGCCAGAGGCAGCCTGCACGATTTAGCAGGATCCAGTCTCCAAATAGAAAGTCAAAAAAGGGGTTGGGGATGCAACTCAGTGGTAGAATACTTGCCTAGCATGTGTAAGGCCCTGGGTTCAATCTCCAACCATGCCCAAAAAAAATTAAATATATATATATATATATATATATATACATACACACACATACATACATACATACACACCCACACACACACCCACACACCCACACACACAGTGTGTCCCCATTCGCCTTTTTCACTAGATCTGGGGTCATGGGACCTCTGATTCTTTCTCAAAGTCAAAATGACCATGTAAGGTAAATGTTTTGAGTCAGTGAAGCCATCCAGGCAGTCATGACATTGACTAAACACACTGATGAGAGAGGACTTACAGAACTGCTTCAGAAGGTGTCAAGAACAATGGGATGAGTGTGTTTGAAGCCAGGTGAAATATTCCAAGAGGGATTAATGGCAATGTGCCTTTCACTGTAATAATTTTTTTTTTACTTGAATCATTGCATTGTATTCATTGTTCACACCTCATATATATAAGTTAATATCCATGTACTATGAATTTTAGCTAGATAGGAATGCATAGTTAGATTAGTAATGGGTGATACACGGACACTTGGCTCTTATCTGTATCCATAAAGAATATATATTTGGAGCTGCCACAGGGTGAAATTCTCTCACTTCGTATGAGATTCTCCTTACCCCCAGGGTCACCTCACTCATAGGGACAAAGAGCATTTCCATATAGCTGAGTGGATAGGAGTGGATGTGATGAAGTATGTTTGTAGTTGGCTGCAGAAGCTTCTAGAAGGCAAAGGAGCAAGGTCGGGCTTGGTGGAAAGAAAACCACTCCACAACTTGTCCTCGGAGCACCATGTCCATTGAGTGTCTTGCTGGACATTTTCCCAGCCAAGGGTCTTTGTTCCTGATATGCATGTTCTTGTTGTTGTTAGGTGCTGTGGAGTCGATATCTGACTCATAGTGACCCTTGTAGAGTTTTCAATGGCTGAGTGCTTCGGGATTGCCTTGGGAGTGGATTGCCAGGTCCTTCTTCCATTTTTGTGGTGCTGGGAATGGAACTCGGGACCTCAGAGACTGCAGTGCAGCGCTCTACCAACTGAGCTAAATCCCAGCCCTGATATGCATGTAGTAGATTCAAACTACGCTTGCCAGAATTAGGGCAGTTTCCAAGAAATGGGGTTGTCTTTTTAAGAGGAGCAAGGAAACATGACCTTCTAGGTGAGTGCTGAGTTCTGCCATCGAGTGTGAAGATGGCTGAGTGATTTCATTATGACGTTGAACGTGAACTGGCTGAGTCAGAGACGTTCATGTGAGGCTCAGACCACGGTGCTCATGGGGATGAGGGGTGGGCAGCAAGGCTACTCTGTGGACAGATCTTGGAGAGAAAATGGATTAAAGCTTTTAGGGTTGGTTGTGGTCTAGGGCGTCCCTGAGAGATCCAGGGTGGACACCTTCTAGAAACCAGGTGTTACCCTGGAGCAGGGCCAGAGGACTCCTGCAGTGTGAGAACTCCCGGGGAGGTAGTCCATGGACCTTATTCCTGACTGCGTCCCCATCCCGTCCACTTGCTCTGTGTTCTGTGTGGTTTGGGATTGCAGGCAAGCCGTTGCGTGGGCACTCTGACAAAATGCAGCTAGCATTACTGAGCTAAGAAGTGGCGTCATTAAGGGTCATCTGTGTAAAGTATTGGGGCTGGGATTTAGCTCAGTTGGTAGAGCACCGCTCTGCAGTCTCTGAGGTCCCGGATTCGATTCCCAGCACCACAAAAATGGGAGAAGGATGTGGCAATCTACTCCTGAGGCAATCCTGAAACAATCAGCCATTGAAAGTCCTATGAGGGTCGCTATGAGTCAGATATGACTCTATGGCACCTAACATGTAACGTGTGTAAAGTATTAATAATTCGAGTACTGGCCATTATGTAGATAAATGTTTTGTTTACAGACACAAATCTTGGAAATAAATGGGGAATCTCATCCCTTTCTTTTCTTTGGCTTTATTTTTATGCAGTGTTATGTTTGTCAATTCCAGACTTTCCAAAACCCAGGGCTGAATTATTTAATTTTCTCTGATGGTCATGTCATTTCATTTTCCAATAAATCTAATTATTTTCTTGCCACTGCTTTTGGATTTCATTTCAAAGTTTTCTCTGATTAGCTCCGAATCATCGCTTACAAATACAATGTGGAAGCTAGCAGGTTTTCTTTTCTGATGTTGGTAATTATCAGCGTAATTGTACAATTTATTCCAAATTTTATCTAACTTGATGACCAGTGGGCTGCCATTATGCGCCTCCTATTTTTCATTATCATATGTTCAGACTCATTGTGAAATCATCAAATGCCAAACCTTTTAGAAATTGGATGCTGAGACTTTTGTCCTTTCCGCTTATTATTGTACTGTTTACCCTCGTTTCCGATGACATTTTCTCTTTCTTTCCATCAATTTCAGGAGCACGCACATTCTTCTTCTGGAGCAAAACTTTTTTTTTTTTTTTTTTTGCCATCCTTCAAACAAGGATGCTCTTTCCATATCTGTTAAACATGCTCATCCAGAATTATTAGATGTTATTAAATTGACTTGCAGTTATATGCCAGTCGAAACCCCAATAGTCTTCCTTCCTCCCTTCCTTCCCTTCCTCTTGCCCTCTCTCCCTCTCTCCTTCCCTCCTTCCTTCCTTCTTTCCTCCCTCCCTCCCTCCCTCCCCCCCTCCCCCTCCCTCCCTTCTTTCCTTCCATTTGCCTTATTTATGTCTTTCTGTAAAACCTGGTTTTGGTTGGAATTAGTCTATCACTTCTGGTATTCCATCTGAAAATAACAGCGTTTATGAGGCTTCCCCAATACCTTACAATTTGTTTGAAGTGTATATGGGAAAGGCGACGTGAAAGGTGTATTTCATTTCTTGTATTGTCACTCAGGAAAATGAATGTGAAGCCAGGTTGGGGGAGACGTCCACCGAGATTTGTTTGCGCTGACTTTCCCATGGTTCTCCTGTTTAATTGTATCGTACTCTGGAAGCACCCAGCCTGGGAGAGACGTAGAATCCTGCGAGGGCAGCTTGGCTGCGACTGCACCTCTTTCAGAGGCCAGAGCTTCCACTGAATAGAGAAAGGGAAAGCCAGCTGTTTGGAAAGTTACTTCAGACAGGTGCAGCGACCATGCTGTGGAGTTTTAACCCATGTTTCCAGTGAACCTGTCTGTCCAGGCTGAATTAGTGAGTGAGTGGGCAAAATTAGAAGACCTGCAGTGATCGAAGGTGGGCTGAGCATTGATTGGCTTTGCCTGACTTCCACTGATTGGTCCTATGGCTGTCCATCACCCAGTCTGTTCTGTTCTCCAGTCCTTTGCAGAGTGCCTCCCCCAGAGCCCACCCCGGGGGCCGGCCACAGGGAGGACCATGCAGAGCTGGGTGTGGCCCTTTTCCATTGGGCGGGGCACAGGTCAGCCCAGGCAGGGCTGTGGTGGAGAAATGCACAGGAGGTGCAGCCAGCCAGTGCCCACTCAGGAAGTGGAATCAGCAGGACCTCTATTTAATCATTTCATGGCGTTGCTGTCGGGGCTGGGGGCACTGGCCAGGCAAGTCTGAGTCCATGGGGCAGCTGATCAAGAAGATCAGGTGGGCTGTGCAGGGGCTGCTGTCTTCTTCCCCGGGGACCCCATTTCTGACTTTCACATCTTTCAGTGAATCTCATCGGGCCCAGCTGGGGTGTCCAGCCATTCTCCTTATGGCAAGGCAATTGCTTGTAGATACAGGTTACCTCCAAACTGACGCCCAGAGCCGTTGATTGAACACCTGGGCGCTGGCACCCTGCCCAGAATGTGGCTTCACGGGTGCCATACGCACTGTTAGGTGCATGTCCGTGTGTCTGAGTGAGGAACAGGGTGGCAGAGGTGAAGGCAAGGCGGGGAGCTACCTGCCTTCCTCAAAGGTGGCAGTCAGTAGAAGTGTCTGGAGCAGTCTGGGTGGGGCAGGAGCCAGGGCCGGGGGTCTGTGTGTTGGGGAGAGGAGCTGGGATTCCTGGGCCCCCGGGCTTCTGCAGGCACTCAGTAAGGAAGTTGGGGGGCTTCTCTGCAGCTCCGAGGGCCATGGTGGAAGAGTAGTACCTGCTCCCTTCCCCTGGGAGCGTAACCCCACCCTGCACCCTGTGCACCCTGAGGGAGCATTGGAGGTCTGTGGGGACAGTCCCAGAGAAAGGGCTCTGAGCAGAGGAGGTGGAGACACGACATGAACCGTCCTGCGCTCCTGCCGGAGGTCATCTGGCCCTGGAGGCGACCAGCTGGCTGCACACCAGGCTGAGCTCTTGCGGGACCTGATGAAGTAGCAGGGAGGACAAACAGGAGGAGGGGGCAGCTGCTGAGCAGACGTAGTGCGGCCCCCGTGTGCGCTGTGGGATGACTGTCCCTAGGCAGTGTCCCTGAGAACCTGCAGAGGTGCCCTGGTCTGTAGGAAGGCTGGTGCCTGGAGCTGTGTCTGCCCACAGCCGCTGTGGACAACCAGTCTTTCTTTTGGGAAAGAGGCTGTCTGACCTGTGGAAATATTTTAAAGTACCTCGCCGAAAGCTTTTCTTTGTTTTGGCAACATTTAGAAAAATTCTCTGTCCCCTCCTGTGAGTATGTTTTCATTTTTTAATTAGTTTGGATGTTGCTGAATAGATAAATGGAAAGCCAGCTGTTTAGAAAGTTAAGAAAGTTACTTCCGACGACGGGTGCAGTGACCACGCTGTGGAGTTTTAACCCATGTTTCCAGTGAACCTGTCTGTCCAGGCTGAATTAGTGAGTGAGTGGGCAAAATTAGAAGACCTGCAGCGATCGAAGGCGGGCTGAGCATTGATTGGCTTTGCCTGATTAGTTTTATATCCCCTGATGCACAGTGTCTGTTGAGACACACATTGGAGGGTAGTGGAAAGGGCCACACAGGATCGTGTGCTTGTTTGGGGTTAGGGTGCACCATCTCAGGACAGTGAGCGGAACCTGGGACACTGGGACAGCTCTCTCTTCTGGTTTCCTCGGGTTCTCTCCTGGGCAGGTCCTGTGGATCTTGATAATTAGGCTGTGACCTTAGTGACGATTTGCTCAGGAGACTTCGGAGCTTCAGTGTACCAGAGAGTGGCCTTGGAACTCATTATTAAGAAGGCCAATCTTAGGTCCATTTTAAAGGTCATCTGAGGTATCCTGATGCTCCCGGTCATGTGTCTGTCGCTGCTGGAGACCAGGTGTGAGTCAGTCAGGGGACCGGGGAACTGGTATAATCTTCAAAGGCACACCACTAGTGACCTACTTCCTCCAGCTAGCCCTGCCGCCAAACGTTTCTAGAACCTCCCAAAATAGAGCCACCGGCTGGGGGCCTAAGCTTTAACACATGGGGGTCATTTCATATTCAAGCCATAATAGGCCACATTTTAGCTTCCTAGAAATCGTTTTTATTGTATTTTTCTTTTCTTTTTTTTTTAAGCGGTACTGGGGTTTGAACTCAGGGCCTTGCGCTTGCATGCTTTGCAAGTGCCGGACCACTGAGCTGCTCCCCAGCCCATTTTTTTTTTTACTTTTTGAGACAGGGTCTCGCTAAGTTATACAGACTGCCTCTGGTCTTGAACTTGTGATCCTCCTGCCTCCGCCTCCCAAACTGCAGGGATTACAGGTGCGCCACCGTGCCCGGCTTTATTGTATTTTTCAAAGGCTTGGGTCCGAAACAGAATGAAGATAAAAACAAACCCGAGCCGTGCTGCAGGTGATGGGGAACCCTCTCTTTGAGGTGCCTTTGGTCTTGGCGGGGGGCAGGGTGTTGGCTTTCCAGGGCTGTGACAGGCAAGCAAAAACTGAGTGGCTTAAAACAGCAGTTTATTCTGTCATTGTTCTGGTGGCTGGAGGTCCGAGATCAAGGTGTTGGCAGGGCCCTGCTCTCCCAGAAGACTCCAGGGACGAGTCTTCTGCAGTCCTTCCAGCTTTTGTGGTTGCCGGCAGGCCGTGGTGTGCCGTGGTTTGCACCTGCATCCATGCAGCCCCTCCCTCTGCCTGTACATGGCGACCTTCCATGTGTCTTTGCCCACATCTCCCTCTTGTTTATCAAACACACCTGCCATTGGATTTAGGTTCCACCCTCAGCCTAATTTGATTTTCTCTGCAAAGACTCTAGTGCTAAATTAGTTCATGGTGTAGGCCTGGGATGTCTTAGTCTGTTGTTTGCTGCTATAACAGAACACCTGAGACGGACTGGTTTATTATATAATGAGCAGAAATGTTTTGCTCACAGTTTTAATGTTGAGGTGCCAGCATTTGGCAAGAGCTTTTTTTTTTTTTTTTTTTGTGGTACTGGGGGTTGAACCCAGGGCCTCACACCTGCATGCTCTGCAAGTGCTGGGCCACTGAGCTGCACCCCCAGTCCATTTTTTAACTTTTTGACACAGGGTCTCACTAAGTTACGCAGACTGCCTCTGGTCTCAAACTTGCGATCCTCCTGCCTCTGCCTCCCAAGCCTCTGGGATTACAGCACCGCGCCCAGCTGCAAGAGCTTTCTTACTGCGTGGTGGTCACGTGGCAGAAGGACTGTGGATGAGAGAGGGTGAGCGTGTGCCCTCTTACAGGACACCAGTCTGTTATGGCCTCATTACCTCTCCAGGACTCATCCTCTTCCTGTTGTCGAGAGAGGACGTTCACACCACAGCACAGGAGTTAGGACCTGGATACGGTGTATTGGGGGAGGGATTGGGCATGAGCAGCAGGGCAGGGGGTACAGTTGGGCTGGGAAGGTTGGGAGTGGTGGGGCCAGGCAGGTGGGGGGCGTGCCCAGAGGTTGGGCCCGACTTTGTTTCCTCTACCCCAGCAGCCTTCCTTCTCCCTGCCTGGCACCTCTACCCGCTGTGTCCACACGCCCTGGCCGTCCTCTCCGACAGGTTTTCTGAGGTTGGGATGGTGGGCCAGAGTGTGGAGTGGCGAGGAGGCTGGCATGGTGGAGAAGGGAGGCCGGCCTCATCCTGTCCTGACAGAGCAGCTGGGGGCCCCCTGCCTTCCTGCACCCCTGTCCTCCCTGCTCAGGCTCACGTGCCTCTTCTGACCACTGCTGTTCCCAAAGGCTCCACTTCCCCAGTTATCCAGACCATGAGTAAAACCAAGGACGCGGTGTGGTGTTCCTTACGTGCTGTTTTCAAAACTGCTTTCCTGCAGTTCAGGCCCTTCGGTTGCTGTGGCAGTGGACCGTTTTCCTATCTGTTGACTTCTGAATTTCAAGTGTGTTTTAGAAAATCTCCGTCATTTGGAGGCCGCTCTGCCTCCTAGAAGCTGTCTAGACAGGTAACCAATTTCCACCAATTGAGAGGCTGTGGATGACTTCTCAAAAGATCTTTCTCCTCTTTCTGAGCTCTTCAGCTGCATGACTGACCATGTAAAGAGTTAGAAAGAAAGAAAACTTCAATAATTAATTCATATTTGCTCTCACTGGATTGCAGCAGTACCCCTATTTGTTATTGTTGTTGTGGTTAGGTGCCATCGAGTCGGTATCCAACTCATAGCGACCCTCTGTACAAAAGGGGAAACACTATTGTCAGTGCTTCTCTGCTGTTCATAGGGTTTTCAATGGCAGATTGATTTTTGGGAGGGGGTTGCCAGGTCCTTCTCCCAAGCCTACAGCACCTGGTGTTCCTAGGCGGTCTCCCATCCAGGTACTAACCAGGCCCGACCTTGTTTAGCTTCCGAGATCTGACGGGATCGGATGCCACAGGGCCATGGCTGCAGGCACCCCTATTTAGCATTGCTTAATTCCTGACACCCCCATGTGTCTGTCATCTTGTGCCGTGAGGGCTTTTGTGTTGCTGTGATGCTGAAAGCTATGCCATTGGTATCTCAGATACCAGCAGGACCACCCATGGTGGACAGGTTTTAGCTGAACTTCCGGGCTAAGACAGACTAGGGAGAAGGACCTGGCAGCCCACTCTTGAAACAATTAGCAATTGAAAATCCTGTGAATAGCAGAGAAACACTATCAAATATAGTGTCAGAGAATGAGCCCCCCGGGCCAGAAGGTATTTAAGAAATGATGAGGGGAGAATTGCCTCCTCAAAATAAGTGTTAACCTTAATGTCAGGAATGGAGTAAAGACCCCAGGACCTCCTTTTGCTGCTGTGGCATGACTCAAAATGAGAAGAGGCATAGTGTCTGTAACAGTGGGCTCAAACATAAAAAGATGGTGTACGTGACACAGTGTTGGGTAGCGTTCCTCAGAACATTACTTGGAACCTTAGAACACTGTTGTACATAGGGTCTCTATGAGTTGAATTTAACTTGATGGAACCTAATAACAAACAGCAATTCCTGATAAATGGGTGATCGGAGGTTAAGGAGAGCACAGTGGCCTCAAGGAAGAGGAAGTCCTTCCCATTTGGGCTCTGCTGGGCTCATTTGCTCCTTTCTCTTTCTCTTGCCTACACTTTTTGCTGCCGGGTCCATGCTCCCGGGCCTGTCATCTGCAGGGCACCTGTTGCTCAGTCCTCACTCCCTGAGTCATGGCGGCTTTCATCTGGACCCTCCTGTGTTCGTATAGTCCACTCCCTCCTGGGCCACATTTCTCTTCTGGTGTCCCGGTGGCCGGCCTTGGGGATGTGGGGATGTATGCCGTGCAGGCTGTGGCTGTACAGCCCGTGGTGATTCTGACAGTGTTAGAGAAGTATGGCAGAGAGAGGAGACAGGAGATTCACGTAGCTCAGAGCTGGACACAGACAGCACGGTCACTATGGCCAGCGTGGACCAGCGCCTCAGACCTGCAGGCCCAGGGCTTGCCAGGCTGACACAGAGGCTGAGGGCGTCTCTGTCTGTGGGACCCCATTTGTGACACAGCTATGCGGGCCAGGGAGCTGCGGGTGGACATTGAGTTGCCACCATCTGCAGTGCCAAAAGTAGTCTTGCGCCATGAGGACCACAGCCTTCCCCCTGAGAAGCTCAGAGACCCTTGGCCCATTGTTGATATTCCCCATGGTGGTACAACCCACAGAGTTTAATAAGTAGACAAGC
Source organism: Pedetes capensis (assembly GCA_007922755.1). Taxonomy (NCBI): domain Eukaryota; kingdom Metazoa; phylum Chordata; class Mammalia; order Rodentia; family Pedetidae; genus Pedetes; species Pedetes capensis. The sequence continues at coordinate 3,290 of VMDO01012344.1, read as the reverse complement.
TTGAACTGGGTTCATGGAGAAATGTTTGCCCTTTCTTTCTTATTTTTTGTTTGGGGCTTTGTAATGGATACATATGCAGATATTCATAGGAACAGTATCCTAAGAAGCTCAGTTGACTCTGGGGATTGAGTGAACCCAAGTGTTAGCAGAGGAGATTGTTGTCGTTGTTGTTGTTGTTGTTAGGTGCTGTCAAGTCGAGTCCAACTCATAGCAACCCTCATAGGGTTTTCAATGGCTGACTGTTTTGGGATTGCCTTGGGAGTGGGTTGCCACTTCCTTCTCCCATTTTGGGGTACTGGGAATTGAACTCTGGGCCTCAGAGACTGCAGAGCGGTGCTCTACCAACTGAGCTAAATCCCAGCCCGGCAGAGGAGATAAGGAATGCTATTGTAAGGAAGCTTGGTGACAAAGCAAAGAGGTATGCTTAGATCTAAGAACCTTAAGCTGTTGTTGTTAGGTGCCGTCGAGTGGTATCCGACTCATAGCGACCCTCACAGGGTTTTCAATGGCTGACTGTTTTGGGATTGCCTTGGGAGTGGGTTGCCATGTCCTTCTCCCATTTTTGCGGTGTTGGGAATCGAACTTGGGACCTCAGACACTGCAGAGCGGCGCTCTACCAACTGAGCTAAATCCCAGCCCCCTAAGCTGTTAGTAGTCCTTTTTTAATAGGATCTAAGGAAATGAAGCCGTTGTTTTCATCTTTCTTTTTCTTCTGGATTTCTACAGCACGTATACCACCACAGTGCATCTTTGAGCTGCTCAAACGGCTGCATCCTTTTGTCCTTTCGATGTATCAAGCCATGGAGTCCAGCTACCTGCTCTGCTTAATCACAACCTCAGCTCTGGTGGGCCTGGGGATACCTAGTGACCATGTGATCTTGCTGTCCTTTTCTTTATCAAGATTACCAGGTCTTTCTGAGGGTGTTTGGCTTTGCCTCAAATCTTCCAAAGATGAAACACTGAAGTCTGAGGGGAGAATTTGTGGGACCACATATATTTTAGCTCAAAACTTCCAAATCTCCAAAAGGAATCATTTTAATATGCGTTTTCTCCAGAAATATGTAAATTAATAATTGCTTCATACATTATTCAAGAAAAACTTATTTTGTATCACCCATAGCTCTTGTAATCTTATATAAAGATATGCTAATGGATTTAATTAAAATAATTACACTGAATAATGTGGCTTGAACTTTACCCCAAAATAGTATCTATTAATCATCATCAGTAGTAATATTTTTAGCCAGAGCGACACTTACAACATTAAACCGATGGTAGGTAGAAAGCGCATTTTTTTGTTTTGTTTTACAGTTTGTATTAACTTGGCGTTCTCATGAGAGGCATGACAATTAAATTTGCTTGTGGTATAAAATTTATGCAATTTCTTTAACCTGAACTATCTTAGCAATTAAAAACTTGTAGCATGTTCTGCCCTTTCATAGCCCTTTTATGAGTTTTCTGTCTTTCCCTCTGTTACTTTGGTTTCCTTGAGCTCCTCATCTGTTTGACTCAGTTTGGCCTCCCTTTCCTTCCTGAGAGCTGTGATTGCTGAATAGTATGAGTTTCTGACTGCCCAGGTTTTAAGAGGGGCACTCAGCAACCTGCCCACCTTCTCGTATCAGTAGCCATAGCTGCCTGCCAGGCACAGTTCTCTTTGATTCTGCTTCGGGTACCCTCCCACACCTTGCTGGCTTTCCGTCAGTGCCCATGGTGGGTGCCCCACCATGGTATTTCACGTACCTGCGCGTGTGGACGGAAGTATGTATTCTCAGGGTACCACTGGGTTTGTGCATACAAGTGGCTGCCCCAAGGCCCAAATGCAGTCAGAATTGGACCTTTGCACCCTCGAGTAGGCAGATGAAAGCTTTGCCAAGTTCAAAGCAAACCTCAAGCCGGGCCTTAAACTGCTGTGAGGTGAATATGGCTGGGTTTAACATTAAATCTGAAGAAATAACTTGCCTAAAAAGCAAGCATTCATTTGTAAGTTGACTTATGACTTAATGAACAGGAGATAAATAAGCAAAGCTGCAATAGGTGAATTCATCTATGTTGCTACATAGGGCATTGCCTTGTTCTTGGGTAGGACAGGTCACAGGGGGTAGAGTCCATGGTCCCTACCCCTGTGGGGTGGGGTGAGAAGCCCCTATCAGGTTTGTCTCTTGGGGACATCCCACAGCCTGCTTCACCATCCCACTCTCTTCCCCTACTCCATATCCCCACGAATGGATGTGTGGTCATCCCACTGCATGATGCCTGGGAGGCAGGGGCTGTGGGAGGCTGGAATTCAGTTCCTCATTGGCAATTCAGAAGAGCGTCGCCCATTCTGAGCAAGATTTGTGATGGACAAGCCTGCAGATGTTCGTAGGAATAGTATCACTATCCCTCCGTAGCTCGGTGGAGGCTCAGGAGAGAATGAACCCAAGTCTTGGCAGAAGAGATAAGGAATCCTATTGTAAAGACCAGAATCCTCACTGATTTACCAAAAATAATAAAAATCAACCAAAAGCAGACTAAAACTAAAATACCATTCATTTCTTTCATCCTGACCTTTGTGGCTCGGTGACCAGCTGTACTTGGTATTCACCGTGATGCAAAGCACTTTTGATGTGAAAACTTCCACTCAGTGGAGAATCAGGTTTGAGAGCTCTGCACAGTGAAACGTTTTCCAAGTTGGCATTCATGTGCATTGACACGCCGTCCTGTGGCTACTATGACATGGCTCTGGCCAGCATCTGTTGAGCACTAGCAATCTGTTGGGAGGCTGAGGCAGGAGGATTACAAGTTCAAGGCCAGCCTGGGTTACATAGGAAATTCCAGGGCAGCTTCAGCTATATTAGCAAGACCCTGTTTCCAATACAAAACAAAACACCTCAAAAAAAGAAGAAGAAGAAGAAGAAGATGAAGGAGAAGGAGGAGAAGGAGAAGGAGAAGGAGAAGAGGAGGAGGAGGAGGAGGAGGAGGGAGGAGGGAGGAAGGAGGAAGGAGGAAGAGGAGGAGGAAAAGGAAAAGGAAAAAGCAATGAGCAAAGTGAGGTATGTTCTTAGGGCTAACAGGTGAGGGCACGCGCCTGCAGAAGAGTCACAGAACAGTGGGAGGGTGGCCCTGCCCCCGGGAGGGCATGCTCTTCTCTCTCACTTAAGGGTGGCGATGGCTGTGGCTGGAAGCAGAGGGCTGGTGTTTCTTTTTTTCCTTCTTTTTCTTCTTCTTTTTCTTCTTCTCCTTCTCCTTTTCCTTCTCCTTCTCCTTCTTCTCCTTCTTCTCCTTCTTCTCCTTCTTCTCCTTCTTCTCCT
>VMDO01012343.1:0-62673 GCA_007922755.1 Pedetes capensis | reverse complement strand
TAAGAATGAGGTCAATACAAATGGACTAAAAATCGCATGTAATTGTTCTAACAAGATAGAAACAAAGACCACTACAGGAAAAGTTTCTATCTTAAACAGAAATGGAACCCAAGGACATATAGAAAAATACTATATAGTAAAAGATAGAGAAGACTTGGATGGGAAACTTAGATAGGAAGGGGGGAGGGGGGAAACAGAGAGGAGGGTAAGGGGTAACCTATATGTATAATGCTTATCAAATTGCATATATGAAAATTGTCACAACGAAAAGCATGTCAAAATGAATCACATTATGATGTACATTAAAAATTTCTAATTAAAAAAAAAAAAAAAAGATCCTCTACACTCTCATGCTGCTGCTATCAATTGGCTGGCTGCATGTCCCAGGATGATGGTGGAGGCCGTATGCTGAGTGTACACAGCCAAACTCCCCATCAGTTAGTCTTGGTCCCTAAATGACCCTTCTGCCTCTTCCCACCAACTCCTCTCCCTATCAGAGTTTAAGCGAGTAAGAAATGACCTTCTATTGTGTCACACTACTGAGATTTTGGAATTGTCTTTTATAATAGCTGATGTGACTGTAACAATTATAATAGGCAGTCCTCTTAAAACAGTGCCCGGCAAATAATAAGCCATTCAAGCATAGCTATTACTATTACAATACCCCTTTTACACGTGGGAAAACTGCAGCTTACAGGTGTGTCTAACTCCGGAATCAATTAGTGTTTTCTGTTGACCTCTCAGCAGATGATAATCAGACCCGTTTTATAGGTGAGTTTGTTGTCTGCCTCAAGGTCACAAATAATAACAAATTTAGGATTAGAGGCCTTCCTCTAACTCATAGGCCATCAGCACACTGCCCTTGACCTCAAGCCTCCAGTTTGGTCCCTTGCTGTTTTATTGGGTCATTATTTTTATTTTATGTTTCAGGAAACACCCAACTTGCAAATGCCCCAGCAGGGAACTGACAAGTCTGCACAGAAAACCAAATAACCCTCTAGTGACCCAAATTCCAAGGTTTAATTTACAGCAGGCAGTTAATTAAAAACGTGCTTTGTGACCAAAGACACTGCTAAGGCTGGCTCTTGAGATAGCTTTTGCTGTTCCTCTGAAGAAGTGGAATTCCTTGTGTGGCATTTTTATCCAGCACAGCAACGCTGCACCATGGAACGGCATGACCGGCCTGGCAACAGGAAAACTGCCGAGCAAGCACTTAGTGCCTAATTGGCGTCCACAGGGCAACAGAAATACGGAAGGTCTGCAAACCAACCTACCCGCCAAGCCACCATCAGCAAGGCGAGGGCTCGTTGTTAATTAATGTTTATAAAAGTGATTGGGGATCCCTGAAATCAAAGAGACTATTTCAAATCCCCAAAGTATTATTATCACCAGCCCGAATAATCTGCTATTTTTTTTTTTAAGGATGCCATTATTATGGAGCACCTACTATGTAGATGAGGTTTTCCCATACCGTACCCTGTAAGCTCCCTGTGTGGTAGGTTCGGATTTTCTTCTTTTCTTATGTCTTTTTAAGCCTCATTGTACAGATGAGAAAACCAAACTCAGCCAGCAACCCTGCTGGAAAGTAGTAGAGCTAAGAGTTGAGGCTGGACCTTTCTGAGTGTAGAGCTCTTCCCCCTTTTCCCATGCTGCCTCTTCCAGGCTTCTCTTCAAATTTTTTCTGCACTTAAAATTCCATTCAAGAATATGTATGGCAGGCCAGGCACGATGGCACACACCTGTATTCCCAGAGGCTGGGGAAGCGGAGGCAGGAGGATCACAAATTCGAGACCAGACACAGTCTGTGTAACCTAGTGAGACCCTGTCTCAAAAAGTAAAAAATGGGCTGGGGGTACAGCTCAGTGGTCCAGTACTTGCAAAGCATGCAAGCATGAGGCCCTGGGTTCAACTCCCAATACTGCAAAAAAAAAAAAAAAAAAAAAAGAATATATATGGCTTCCTTTTTTGGTGAGTCCTTTTTTCCTTAAGTGTTTCTTGCAACGCAGAGAAATGCACAAATGTGAAGTTTATGCCGGGATGTTTTGACAAATGCATATACCTCTAAACCGCACCCTGGCAAGCTAAGGGACGTTCCCAGCATCCCAGGAAGTTCCCAGGCGCTCCTTCACTAAAGATGCCCTTTAAATTAAAATACGTGTAGCAAACAAAATAAGACACTTTCTTTTGACCAAAATAATCTTTTTGTGACTGTGGGGTTATGTACATGGGGTTTGTATCCCTGGGGTACATACACTGAGCTACTTGGTGTTGGCAATGTCAAATGGAGATCCAATTTTAATTCTGTGCCCTGCTGGCTCCATCCACACTGTGAATACAGGGATAAGTTGGTCTGGATGGAGTAGAGACTACTAATGCCTAGTTAGCACCACACTGCCATTATCATTTTAGCCCCTACATGTGTCCAGCACTAGACTGACATACTTAGAACACACAGTGTCACCTAATTGTCATGATTACTGCCTTCATTCTACGGCTGAGGGCTGTAACCAGGGCTCAGAGAGCTTAAGTCACATACCTAAGAACACACAGCTAGAAAATAGCAGACTTGAAATTCAAGTCTGACTTCAGAGGCCGTTCCTCTAATCAACTGCCTTTACAGAGGTTGATGGCTCAGTCTTAAATCCCAAAGATGGAAGGGGCTGGTTATATTCATTCAACAATCAGGAGGGAGCATCTACAAAGCGCCAGGGCCCTCAGGAGAAGAGGCAGGATGAAGCATAAAGTGGGGAAGGGCTTGCATCAGTAAAGCCCTTATACAGATGCTGGGGAGATCAGTCCTTTGCCCAGTCTTCAGGGCTACAGGGAAGTGCTCAGCTTTTTAGAAGTTTAAGGTCCAATGGCTAAGGCAGGGTGAAGCCTTTCTGTCCAATGCTTGCTTAGCTTTAGCAAAATCCATCGAGGCCAACATTTACACCCCACACAATCACTGCCTCTCCCTGGGGTCTCTTAACTGTTGCCCAGACTCTTCGAAAATAGCTGAAAATCAACCCAAGAACAGCCCAGGTCTAAAGGGTTTTTACATCACTATGGTGTTCATGCCCTAAAGCCCACACACGAGACTCCCAAGGGCCCATCTACTTTTTCTGTTTTCTCAGTCCAGTCTCATGTGACTAGTTTCCTGATTCCTCAGCCATGACAATTCAGCAGCAGGAAATCAGAAGGACCGACAGGTACAAAGGTGGCCCTAAGAAGGGGCAACCAAGGTAGGAAGACTTACAAAGATGATTCAAGATATTCAAAAAGCAATCATTTCTTTGAGGACATCACTGTGTAATACAGTACCATAGCTTGCACAGCTGGTTGGGCCTCTAATAAGCTCCAACAGTGTACTAGGCCTCCTTAAAGCTTAGCAGAGTATATAAAACAATGTAAAATACAGTATTGCCCGGTTGAGTTTGGTAGGAGCAGAAGATATAGAAATGGGAACAAAGAGAATGTCAAGTTATACAGGGTCTCTGTTCAACTCTGCAGAAGGGAGGATGGCCTGAAGGCAGGGCACTCAAATGTCACTGCAGGCAGAAACACAGGGGGTAAGAGTGTGGGTCCCACAGCCAGGCGGTCTGCATTTAAACAGGGAATACACCTAAGTTCCCCATGCCTTAGTAGCTCCTCTATACCATGGGGGATGACAGTAGGACTTTTTCAAGGGGAAGTTGAAGATCAAAGGGGTCAATACAGAGAGTAATGCTGGATACATATTAGCTGTTACTACCCCTTACCCAGTGCTCACTCAGTCCCTACTGTTCAGAAACTGCTCGATAAATATTGACAAACAAATGAATAAATAAGTGATGTTACTGAGTTAAAAGGGGGGGACTCTGATATGAAAGGGTGCTCTCCTTAATCAGGCTTGCAGGTCAGAAAGGCGGCGGTGCAGAACCGTGTAAGAAAGAGATCTGCTGTTGAATGTATGCTTCAGATGCCTGAGACATTAATCACTCATTCCTTTAGCTCTGCTGCATTGCTGCCCTGCCATTTTGAACAAGCCCAAAGAAAGGCGATGAAGAGATCAAGAGGAAATTACAGCACGTCTCATGCCAGAGAAGGCTGCAGGGCCCCGAAGCCCAGGACTTAAGCTCTGTGTCGTGGGAAGCACTGTGAGGGCTTCAAGTCCCAACCACCACACACTCGCCCTGCCCCAAGCCAGCTCTGCGGTCTCCTCTTTTCTTAAATTATACTCACTCCCAAAAGGATAAACAAACACTCTATTTAGAAGACATGAAGGATCATAAAAGAAAAATCTGTTTGGAAAAAAATAGCCTCCTAACAGAGGTATGAGAGGATCTGGGGAGGTGGGTGTTATATGCCTAGTCCCTTATTTTACACAGGAAGGGACTGAGGCCTCGAGAAGTCGCCCAAAGTCACAACTTGAGAGAATGGCAAAGACAGATGGAGCAGAGCGCTCAGGTTTGCAGACTGGCATCTCCCAAAGAGGATGGGGATTTCTCACCAAGGAAAACTGAAGGAGAAAAAGAGGGGTTCCAGCCGCAGAAGGAAGGGAAGGGGTCCAGGTGGCACAGAGGTAAAAGGTGCTTGCCATGGTGAGCCAGGGTGAGACCGCAGTGGGAAGAAAATAAAGCCCCTCTAGAGATTTTCCGGTGAGAGGAGGCTTTGGAACAAAGAAAAAGGCCAGTGAAAACTCCTGGGCTTTCTTTGCAGGTGAATCCCCCCCACTCGGAAGAAGCATGTATAAAGCCTGATGCCTTCTCCCCAGACGTTTCCATTCTCAGTCCGGATGTCGTGTGTGCGTGTGTGTGTGTGTGTGTGTGTGTGTGTGTGGCGTATGTGCGTGTGTTTGCGGCCTTGCAGATACCATCTCTGGGGGTTGTGCCCCTCATTCCTCTGGCGGCAGAGGGGGAGGGGGTCTGGCAAAGATATCCCCAAGAGTCTGGGAGATCAGCGCGGCTTCCACCCGCACCCCGCCCCGCCCCACTCTCTTTGCTCCTCCGCTCCCCTCCCCCACGGATGATCAAATCCAGGTGGAGGGGGCGGGTCGCGCAGCGCGGCCCTGGGGGGAGACGGGGTTCAGGCCGCGCCACGCGCGCCTGCTCGCTCCTGCGCACACTCACGGGGCACCTGGGCATCGATGCAGGCGCAGAGACTCTTACACACGCACGATCTCACTCGCGCACACTTGGCACCCCAAGAGGCCGAGCCGCGCCCACTGCATCTCCACTTGGGCGGCGGGGAAACCGACAGGCAGCTGCATGAATGAAATCCGCCCGGAGAGGCGGCCTCGCAGCTCCGACCGCGCGACCTCCGGCCAAACCGCCGGATCTGTAACAAAGTTTGATTTCGCTCTTCAAGTCTCCAGTTACGCTTCTGCCATTTCCTGTGGAAAATGGGAGCTTTGAAGTGGCCAGCTCCGGCTTTCGCAGGCAGGCAGGCCCGTGGGCCCTGGCTTTGGAAAACACGAGCCCCTGCCCCGCCCCCTCCGTCGCCAGAACTGCGGGTTCAAACCCACCCAGCTCGGGCCTCCAAAACAGGCGAGGGTGAAGCCAGGGCATTTCAGAAACAGGATGCCCTAAACTGACAAACCCCTGCCGAGCCCCGCCCCACCCCCAGCAGGCCCGGGACCCCGGGGGCGCTCCTTCAGCCAAGTGGTGACAGATGCGGAACCCTGTCAAAGGGAGCTGAGAGCGGCAAGAGCGGGGAGGTCGAAATTGAAGGCTTTGTCCATTGCTAAGTCCCCACCAGCTGTGTGCTCTGGGCTCTGGCCCTCAAAACTGCCCTGGGAAAACTTAGAACTAAGAAGTGTCCCGCCACGCCCTCTTCCTGCGCACACCTCTCCATTACACCGCTGCTAGGCCGCGCCAACTCTGAACCCTCTGCCTCCAAGACCGCTGGCCCCGCCTGCCCCCCAGGCGCCTACAGCGTCCCCCTGGGGTGTGGGGCAAGTATAAGAACTGGGTGGCAGAGAGAGGAACATGTCTCCTCACGAGTCCTAGACAGCCAAACCTATGGGCAGGAGAATGTGCCATCTTTAAAAGGCCAAACCCAAACACGGTTCTGGTACAAGGTGTGTTCTAGACGCTAACGATCTCAAACCTGCTCCACAAAAAAAATTTTTTTAAATAAAAATAAAAAGTATTGCGTTTGTCCCACCGCCTGCGGGACGCAGCCACCGCCCCGCTCCGCCCCACGCGGAGGGCGGAACCGTGCGCTCCAAGATCTAGAACCTGACCAGCCCCGTCAAGTACGCGGAACCCCGAGCGCAGAAGCGAACCTGCGCGTGTCTGGCAGTCTCCAGCCAGGCCCCCCCGGGGACTCTCCGGACAGCGGCGAGTGGCCGGACAGACGCCGCAGGAGAAGGCGGGGCAAACTTGGCCGAGAGTTGGCCGAGTTGGGTGAGGGACAGAGGCGCCCTCGCAGCCACTTACCGCTGGCGTTCTTCCCACAGATGAGGTGCTGGTAGGGCTGCAGGAGCCCCCAGATCTCGGAGTCGTTGTTGACCGTGTGCTCCAGGGTCTCCACGGTGAACTTGGGCGCCTCGTGGAGCGTGTGGTGGTGGTGGTGGTGGTTGGCGGCCGCGGCGGCGGCGGCCGGCGGGACTGCAGTGGCTACCGCGGGCGGCGGGGCGCAACAGCTACTGCCTCCGCTGGCGCTGCTGGCTGCGCTGCAGGCGCCGCCGCTAGCCGCTCCCCCTCCCGGTGCCTCCCGCTCCTTATCCGCCGCGGGGGCCCCACCCGGGCCTGAGCCAGGGCCTGGGCCAGACCCGGAGCCGGAGCCAGAGCCGGGGCCGGGGCCGCTGCAGCTGCGGGGCAGCCCGGAGGTCACCACCCGCGCGTAGATGTCCCGGAAGAGGCTCTCCATACAGGCCGTCAGGTAGATGGCGGCGTGCTCGTGGATGCGCAGCGCCACGCGGCTGTCCACCATCCAGCGGTACACGCGGCCCACGGAGAAGGTGAGGCCGCAGCGCGCCGACTTGCCGCGGCCCAGGCGGTCGCCGCCAGCGCTGCTCATGTTGTACAGGGACAGGGCGGCCAGCGCGGCCGCCGTGCAGTGCGCCGCCAGGCCCCAGGACAGCACGATCTCCATGGCGCTCTGAATCTCGTACTTGGTGCACTTGGCGAAGCGCAGGCTCAGGCGCTGCGCCTCCTTGGCGATGCGCACCAGCGCCCGGCTCACCAGCATCGACAGCTTGGCCAGCGCGTCCTTGGGCAGGCTGCCGGGGGCCGCGGGGCCTGCCCGGGGATCCCGCGAGCGCAGCAGCAGCGCCTCCAGCTCCTGGAGGGTCCAGGGGACCTCGTCGAGGTCCGGCAGCAGCCTCGAACAGTGCTGGCCGGCGCAGTCCAGCCCCTCGGAGTCTTCCACCAGGGCAGTGTTGACGGTGTCAAAGCTGTTGTGCCGGCTGTGCATGGAGTCAGCTAGAGGCGGCCAGCAGCTCCCGCCATACGGGGATGCCGGGTGCGAATCGGAACAGCACAGGGACAAGTTGGAGGAGCGCACCGAGTCCGCCGCGCCACCATAACCCGAGTCCAGCGTCAGATCCTCCAGCGTTCGCACCACGGGCTTCTTACCTCTCCTGGCCATCGCTGCGCCACTTCATGCTGCGGCCGCCGGGGAGCCGAGGGGAAGGGCCGGCGAGGAGCAGGAGACGCCAGGGGTCGCGGGGAGAGCAGGCTCCGCGCCTCCCCGGCTCACTTTTCCACCAGGCGTTACCACCAAGTGCTACTACTTTCGGCTGCCTCCGCGAGCCGCCGCAGCTGGAACGCACAGGGCAGAGCCTGGAGTCATCTTCCGGAGTCCTGGCCGGAGCTGGGGCGCATGGAGAAGCGAGCCAGGCCGGGGAGGAGGCTCCCGCCGGGACTCGCCCCTTTCATCCAAAATAAAAAGTGTCTGGCCAGCTCCCTCCTGGGGGCGGATGGGTGCACAAGCCACCTGGCACCGGCCACGCGCGTCCGCAGGTCGGAGACCGACCCAGATCCACCGCCGCAGCTCCGCGGGCAGCTGGCTCCCCGCGCCCAGCTCCCGGCCGCGGCTCGCTCTGCGTCCACCCGCCCCGCACTGAAGAACGGGCGCTGCCAAGGCGGCTGCAAAGCCCTGCTGAAGCCCAGCGCACCCGCAGGCAGCCAGAGGGGCGGGCGCATGCAAAACAGGGCCGGCGGACAGCCAATGGCACAGGAGGATGCTAATGACCTCGCATTTTCTGAAAAATTCGTCCCGGGCGCGCCGTCCCGCCCCTCACACACGCCCCTAGCCTTGCTTGAGGCGGCTGCTAGTGGGGAGCTGAGGACCTAGGAACTGGGGGACCCAGGGGAGCTTGGACGAGTGGAAACTGCCTCTTGGCAGCTGTCCTTGTCCCTCGGGTTCCCGGCTTTGATCCTGAAATGGGAGGATAGTAGGGTAGGAGGTTGACCTCCAGCCGAAACGTGCGCCCCCTAGCGGTTCACGTAGAGGCTGCCTGAGGGTCGGTTTCTGCTTTTCCCTGTTTGCGCCCAGTACCTAAAGCACGTTTTTTATCCCTCGCCCCCACATCAGGCGCCCAAACCAGTCCGTAGGGCCGTGTGTTTCAACCTGGGTTTGCTCCAGAGTGGAGGGAAATAAGCCAGGCCAGCGGAGAGGACAGGATGAGGGACATCCCAGGGAGGCCGAATCTCCAGGAGCCACCTGCCACCAGGGCTCACTAGGTCTCAGCAGGCCAGAGGACCCTGCGCCCGACCTTCAAAATCCTGGGGGTGAGCTTGCGGGGAGGGCTCACGGGCCGCTATGCCCTTCCAGGTGGGTCGTTCCAGACAGCTCAGCCTTTAAAAGGGGTCATTTGGCTCAGAGAAGGATTTTCTTTTTTGACTAAAGAAAGATACAATGTATATGCATGGCGTAGCTGCATTTCTGTGTCAAAATGGCATTGCCTTGGTTACTTGTCTGCCCCCATCCACCCTAGCGGTAACCATGCCTTATTTATCTGGGGATCCCCAGCTCCACGCACAATTCCTCTCAGCTTAGAAGTCCTCTCATGCAGGGACCCCACCATGTCTCCCAAAAGGAACCTGATGGTTCCCACTGCCCCCACTCTCTTCTGTGATTGCAGATTTCTGGGTCCTAGTCACACTAGGTAGCTACAGTCTGCTTATTTTTGTGGATTCCACCTTGGACTAGGGTTTTGCCATGCCCAGGCGTGACTAGAGTTGTTGTTGTTAGGTGCCATTGAATCGACTCATAGCGGCCCTACCTACAACAGGCGAAACACTGTTGTCAGTGCCTCTCTGCTATTCATGGCGTTTTCGATGGCGGATTAATTTTTGGGAGTGGGTTGCCGGGTCCTTCTCCCAAAGTGATCAACAAAGGTTGTTGTTGTTAGGAGCCATCAAGTCGTGAACGGCTCATAGCGACCCTCATAGGTTTCTCAATGGCTGGTTGCTTCTGGATTGCCTCGGGAGTGGATTGCCACGTCCCTCTCCCATTTTTGCGGTGCTGGGAATCAAACCCAGGACTTCAGAGACTGCATAGCAACTCTCTACCAACTGAGCTAAATCCCAGCTCGTCGCACAGAGTAGGCACTTGTTGGGGGTTTCCTAAAAAAGGACTCCCTGACCAGAGTCTCTCTGACCAGCTTGAAGGACTGACCTCTGGGTGACCCCAGGCCACATTCTAGTCACTCATTTCTCCTCCCTCCCATTGAATGACAAAAGATGGTCCCTGACCAGCAAGACCTTGTCCTAACCACCTCCACCCTGATTGGTCACCCCAAGCCCCCTCATTGGCTCCTAAAGGAATATAGATGATTGGACCCCTCCACACCTTACCCACCAATCCAATATGCACCCCCAAACCACCCTATTTAAATAACTGCCCCACCTGGCAGGTATGACAGGTAAATTGTCATACCTGTCAAGGAACGCTCCCTGATTGGCTGCTCCCAGTACACACCCCCTTCCAGGAGCCTATATAAACAGGCTCCTGGACCCCACCTTTACCCTTCAATGTTCTCCACTTGCTGTCCAGACCCCATCACCTTGATCCAGGGATCCCCAGTCCTGTGGCAGACTACAATCAAGCTGGTGAGTGAAGCCCAATGGCCCCAAAGCGGCAAAGGCTACTAGCAAGGCACAAAGTGCCCTCCAATTCCTCCCAACCCTGGGTAGGAGGAGGGTAGAGAAGGCGAGCTGCGAGAGTCAAGACCAGCGGACCTCCAGCTGCTTCCAGATACCACCAGAGCTGTAGCCTTGCCACCTATAACACCATTAAGGCAGCAGCATTCTATGCTGCTTGCCTTGAGCTGCCACTTGCAAAGGGCTGATTGCTGGTTCTCCCTCCCTGGGGAGCAACCTAATAAACTTTTCCATTCCTCCTTTTCCTTAGAAGGTCTCCCGAGGTCCTTCTTTGATGCCTCCGGCCATTCTATCATCCCAGTCCTGAGGGTTCCCGAGACCCATCTGGTGTCAGGGCAAGGCTCTGTCCTTAGTAGGGCCTGAGCCAAACCCCATGGGGCACTCAATAAATATTTTTTGTAAATTGGTGAAGGGCATCATTTTAAACTGTTGGTTTGAATGTTCAGCAATGGCCAACCGCATGTGAAAACATGCTGAACATCCTGATCATTGGGGAACTGCAAATCAAAACCATAAAGAGCTGTCACCGCACACCTGTTAGGATGGCAATTAGGAAAAAGTCAAAAGATAAGCGTTGCCAAGGATAGGAGATGAGAACCCTTGTATACCGCTGGGGGGAATACAAATTGGAACAATCATGGAAGATAATGTAGAAATTCCTCAAACAAGTTAAAAATTAAAGCTGCCATAGGACCTACAAATCCCACCTCTGGATATTTATCCAAAGAAAATAAAGTCACTATCTGGAAGAGCTATTTGCACCCCCATATTCATTGCAGCATTATTCTCAATGGCTAAGGTACGAAAACAACATAAAGGTGTGTCACAGAAGAATGGATAAAGAAATTTATACACACACAGAAAGAGGGAGAGAGAGAGAGAGAGAGAGAGAGAGAGAGAGAGAGAGGAGAGAGGAATATTATTTGGCCTTCAAAAAGAAGGAAATCCTGCCTTTTGTGACAACCTGAGAAACCTGGAAGATGTTACACTGAGAGAAATAAACCAGACAGAGAGATAAATACTGAATTACCTCACTTATACGTGAGTCTTTAAAAAAAAAAACCAAACTGGTAATAACAGGGGCTGAGAGGGGAAGAAAGGTTTGTCAAAGGTATAAACTTTCAGTTATAGGTGAGTGAGTTCTGGAGTTCTGGAGACATAATGTACAGCATAGTGATTATAGTTAATAACAAAGTATCGTATTCTCAAAATTTTCTAAAAGTTTTCTAACCACACACAGAAAAAAGGTAACTACATGAGGAAATGGATATCTGGACTACTGTGACTGTGGTAATCTTTTACAATGAATACATGGATGGAAACATCACATACTGCACCTTGAATATATGTTTTTTGTCCATCATAGCTCAATAAAACTGGAGAGGGAGAGCCAGTGGATTACCCGATGTTTCTCATGTCTGTGAGCCCCAAATCCACCATTCTCCTATAACTACCATCCTAATACATACATATGAGCACCTCCTCCCACTTTGACTATTATAATTTTCTACCAACTGGTCTCATCTCCTACCTCTTCTTTGTCCAGACTATCCACTCCAGAAATCTTCTGAAAGCCCAGTAGTCATTTCATCATTCAAACATCATCATATCAAAAGCATTTCAAAGGCTCCTCATTGCCTTACAGGTGCATAAATTTCTCACTGTTAGCTGGCTCTCAGGGATTTCACTGTTCCCAAACTCTTTCCAGGATATTCTGAGACTTTTGTAAGGCATTGATAGTATTTAACGATCTGAACTCTGTCTACCTCTATGGCTTCTCTCAGCCCAGCTTTCTGAACACACACTCATACATCCACACACAGACACAGAAATGCATTCGCGTGCTCATGCGCGCGCGCGCGCACACACACACACACACACACACACACACGCCCTAGGCTCTACTCATCCTGCAGTCCCTGGCTGGTTTTCCAAGTCAGCATGCCACCTCTTGCACCTGATGCCTTTTAGATGCTGTTCCCTTTGCTTGCACACCCATCTTTCCCCTTCTACACCTGGTAAATGTGTTCCTTCTCATCCTCTAAGATCCAGCTCCTGATCACCAGCACTATGATGCCTATTATGCTGCCTACTCTCCACCCAGTCTAGATAGGGGAAGGTGGCCCCATTGTGGTTGCTCAGGGCTTATTCAAGGGACTTTTCCTCTTCCCTGCATGTTTCCCTGATGGTCTCTTCCACCCCATGCCTTCAATAACTACCGTGACCTGACACTGCTTAAGTATGAGCCCTCAGTACAGCAGAGGCAGCAAGGAGCCTGGGAAAGGCCTCAGGCATGGAGTCTGGGGGAACTCCCTGAAAGCAATAGGTTCAATGTTGATTCATTTTCTTCTATGGCACTAAGTCAACTCGGGCTCTAGTACTGTCTCTGCTACTCTTCCAATCATAAACCTCAAAGTCACGCATTCAATCTATTTGCACCACCATTTCTTTGCCTTTGAAATGCCCAAAATAATCACATCTGCATTATAGAGTTGTGGGGGTTAAAGATCTTTCCATGCATACGACTTAGTGCAAGTTTCCCCCATATAAATATCTGTTCGTATCTTTTACGTTTTCCCATTTTTTGCAATAAATAAATTTCTTATAGAATCAGAAAAAAAACACATGTTACATATAAAATTCAACTTCTTCAAGCCTTGGCTGAAAGACACCTTCATTTATTTATTTATGTATTTACGTATGTATGTATTTATTTATTTATTTTGCAGTACTGGGGGTTGAACCCAGGGCCTCACACTTGCATGCTCTGCAAGTACTGCAAGTACTAAGCTGCATCCCCAGCCCCTTTTTTTTTTTTTTACTTTTTGAGACAGGGTCTCAGTAAGTTATGCAGACTGCCTCTGCCTCCTGAGCCGCTGGGATTACAGGTGTGTGCCACCATGCCGGGTGCTAAGACACCTTCTCTTGAAGGCTTTGCAATATCTCAACAGACATGCTTAGTCCTCTTCTTAAACTATAGATGCCGTGTGCTTGTCTTCTCTCCCATTCCAGACAGCACACTCCTTACAAGCAAGGATCTTGCCCCTTCCGTAGTGCCAGTACTAAGGAATACGCTCCTCACCACTATGGATAAACCAAAGCTCAAGTCGGACTAGTTTACAGAAGTAATTAAAATCCTTCATGAAAACGTTAAGTGACTGAGGGTGAGTGAGCACAAATATTGATAATACAAATGTTAAATATCAGCCCCATACTGTTAGAAAATTCTGTTTACCAAAGGAGGAAGAGGAAGAGGAGGAGGAGGAGGAGGGGAAAGAGAGGAAGGAGGAGGAGGAGGGGAGGGAGAAGAAGAAAGGGGGAGGCAGGAAGGAGGAGGAGGTAGTGGAGGGGGAGGAAGGAGAGAAATAAGAATTAAGTCATTTAAAATGCTACCTCACAGAAATAACCAACATCAATAACTTGCATTGCCTTCTAGCTTTAAATTATTTTCTCCAGACTTTGTTCTCTGAAGGTATATATTTTAAAAACACAGTCGGGAATATTCTGTAAATTATGTTGCATTTTGATTTTCTCCCCAAAATTTCCTCAAACTTTATAACATAATAATTTTCACATGCTGTTAAATATTCATCTAAGATATTCTTTTTGTGGCTATGAAATATTCCATTAATTTGCATATTGATTTCCCATTTGGTGGTTTCTGCTTATTAACTGATGTAAGTAATGCTAGGATGCACCCTTTTGCACCTAAATAATGCTTCAAAACTACAAGTCTTATATAGGTTATCTTATAAGAAATTTAATGGGAGAAGGGCCTGGCAATCCACTCCCAAGGCAATCCCGAAGCACTCAGCCATTGAAAACCCTATGAGGGTCGCTATGAGTCAGATACCGACTCGACGGCACCTAACAACAACAACAACATAAGAAATTTAAATTTAAGCCTACACTGAAGATCAAAAATAAGCAAAGTCCTCAGAAATTAAATTACTAGGATTATTTTGCCTAGCAGATTAGCAAAGATTTATAAAGTCATTCTTATGAAGGTGTCATGACAGAGTATTAACTGGGACAATCTTTTGGGAGGGCAGTTTGCCAATATGTATCAAATGCACGTTCCTTGTGATTTTCCAGAAATAATACCTTCTGAGAGTACTCAAAGTTATCCCTGCACATTTTTCAAAAGTAATATAGGGTGCATTTGATAATGTTGGTTTAACATAGGTCATTAGAAAACAACCTAATGCCTTTTTATTGGGGGTGGGGGGTACTAGAGCACTGAACTCAGGGCCTTGCACCTACTTTGCAAGTGCTCTCCCACTGAACTGCACCCCCAACTCCTTTTTCATTTTTTGTCTTGAGACAGGGTCCCATTAAGTTACACAGGCTGCCTCTGATCCCCCCCCCCATCCTCCTACCTCCACCTCCTGAGTCGTTGGGATTATAGGCATGAGCCACTGCACTTGGCTACCCTAAATGGCTTTCAATAAAGCCACATGAAATTAATCATCGTGCATGTACATGGGGAATATTATGCAGTTGCAAAGACTAATGATGGTGACCTTCATTTCCACAACCTGTTGGTGTGTGAAGAAATCTTTTAAAAATAGATTTTGGAAGAGCACATGAAGTATGATGTTATTTGTGAAAAATGCTTTATGTAGAGCTAAATATGTACATAAATATGTAAACCTTCCTGGAAGAATGCAAGTAATAGGTATAAACTTGTTCATTGGATTTCTGAGTGATTTTTAAAGGGAGCTTTGTTTATCCTGGTTCTATCACTGGTGTTCTCTTTCATTCCTGAAGCTTTTACAATAAATGGGTATCCTTTTGACCAGAGCTATAGTTATTTGCAAAGGAAAATAAAAGTATTTTCTGCCCACGATTCTGAATTCTTCCTGTCAAAGGACTAGTATAATACTTCCTCTTTCAGCAGCCCAGAAATAAAAAGGTAAGTAGATAGCTATCCCAGGAACCATAATAGAGTCCAGCCTTATTCAGCTAGACTCACACATTTGGTTCTTCACCATGTGTTTGCTGAGCGTCTACCATGCACAACTGGACCAAGCAATGCCACTGGAGTTGGATCCTGGCTTCACTAGCTTTATAACCTTGAGCAAGTTACTTCGCTTCTGTGGGCCTAACTATGCCTCCGTTCTTCATCATTAATCAGGGCCAATAACACTGCATTCCTCAAAGGCTCGGCTGTGAGGTTAAGCGTGATCGTTAGAACTGTGTTCCGGGCAGCACTGCAAATGCTCAGTAGGGTCAGTGGCTCTCACTGAGCCAGGCACAGGGCTGCTTGTTGGGAGCTAAGGGAACCCAGCTTTCCTTCTGGGTCTTGGTCGTGTTGAGCTTTTGGTTGGAAAATAGATGTTGATAAGGGCTGCAATTGCAATGAATTTCAGAAAAGGGGAAATATGAGGATCACACACATGAATGAACAGATTGTGTGTTTCCCCGCACCATTTCTGAGAGACCTCCTTGCAAATACCCACTGTTCCTAAATGCACAGTCAGTATGTGTGAAACTGGGCAAGGATTGCCTTGCTAAGTTCAGCGCCTCTGTGAGTGGAAGACTGTTACTAGGTAGAAGATGGTACCTGGATCAGCTCAATTTCATGCTGCTTCCAGTCTGAAATACGCGCACGCGCCCGCTTCAGAACTCCATCCTGAAAGAGAGACTCGCAATGACAATGTAATGGCTTGTGCATTTCCATAAGCAAGGATACAGTTGCCCCTGTTATCATTAGGGGACCCCCAGAGTAGAGCCTAGTGGGGACCTCCCAGCAGGGAGGCTTCACGTCTGGAGGGTTAGGTATCCTTTGAGTGTGCATCAACGTTATTTGTATGCAGCTAGCATACAGCATCTGAGGTTCACTGACCTCCAGATTCCACCCATGGATCGCTCATGGCCCATTAGTATAATGACCACAATGCTTTGTGGCAGGTACTATTTTAACTACTTATACCTACATAGCCTGCAACTGTACCACTGTGGCATCCGATCCTGTCAGATCTTAGAAGCTAAGCAGGGTTGGATCTGGTTAGTACTTGGATGGGAAACTGCCTGGGAACACCAGGTGCTGTAGACTTGGGAGAAGGACCCAGAAACCCACTCCCAAAAAACAGTTTGCCATTGAAAACCCTATGAATAGCAGAGAAGCACTGACAATAGTGTTTCACCTGTTGTACATAGGGTCGCTATGAGTCGGACCCCAAATTGACAGCACCAAACAACAACAACACCTACCTATCCCCAAACATCTGCATTTTATAGATAAAAAAGCTGAGGTTCAAAGCAGTTGAATAATTTCCCCAAAGTCAAAGAGCTCTGAAGACATGGATGCCCACAGAGAATTGTAACTCACAGAGCCCAGCTCCAAAGTCCTCCCTTAACCAGTACCATGTGACTCTGATGTGACATACTGCATGGGTGGCCCAAGGAGGGGGTTCCTAACCCAGTCAGGGTGAGCCAACTTTCTGGAAAAAGTGACACAGATATTCAGACATCAAGGATGAGTAGGAATTAGCCAAGCATGGAAAACATTCCAAAAAGCAGCAACAGTGTGTGCAAAGGCCCTGGGGCGAATGAGAATTCAGTCACTTGGAGGAACTGGCAGGAGTTTGGGGCAGCTGAGTTCAGAGGTGAAGAAGGGACTCAGAAGGGATAGGGCTGAAGAGGAAGGCACAGGCCAACACAAAGGCACTGGGAGCATGTTTAGGGAGCTTGGACTTTATCCCCAAAGCAATTAAGAGACCATGGTGAGCTGACCTGGCCTTCCTCCCTGGAATCCAAAAATAGTGAAGCTGTAAGGATGACCAGGAGAGGGAAGGCAGGGCCACAGCAATCAGAGCCAACTCACCAACTCCCATCAGGGCCCGGTGATTTTATGGAAAACTGTAAATGGCATTACCCAAGCACATGCGCATTTCTCTCTTTCCTCAGCTCCATAAACCTCATTCCCTTGGTCCCCGGGAGCCAGGCAGCATTGCATAGTAAGAAGGAAATGTGTACACATTAGAATTGGTCTGTCCTGTGTTCAAACTCCAGTCCTCACCACAGTTTGGAGGGGATCCCAGGCGAGGAAGCATCCAGTGTTTCTTGAGTACCCGCTCTGTCCCTCCTGTGCAGTTCTAAAGAGGGAGAGACTCTGTCCACTAGGTACGTCTGCTCTGGTGTAGGGAATTACTCAACCCTCATCTTGCCCCCGATTGGTAATCAAGGATGTCCCCTTGATTACCCAAGGAGTGACATCGGGTTTCACTCTTTATTTGAATGTCACTCCTAAATTGGTTGCACTAGCCCCTCGCACCCCTACCTGATTGTTATCTTGAGCAGTTAAGGCAGTTAGTTACCCAAGGGCTATAGAAACAAAGCTCGCTCTGCATGTGAGGGGGCTGGTGATGAGGTGGCTGGTGGCGATGGAGCTGCTGAGCTCCTGATGCTGAGCTCTGAGCTCGTGATGCTGCTGGCTGCTGGCTTCCTACCGGGAACTCTGTCTCCATCTGACCACCCACAAAGAAAGAACTCTCTCTGGATTCGACCAGCAACACAGAAGCATCCCTCCTTGTGACCTCTGAGACCAGGACAACTAGATGGCACTCTCAAGGACTATAAGCAAGCTGAGGACAGTCCCTTTGCCCAATGCCTAGGGACAGAAGCTGAGAAGAGTCTCCGGTCCCAGTACCAGAGGCAGAAGAGCCACAGCTGCCCCTGAGGCAGCAGAAAGAGCTGCTAACACTTAGGTCCCCGCCCTTGTCAGAGCAGAGAGAGAGGCCTTTTCCTTTCTCCCACTCACCCCACATAGAGGTGGCACCCAAACAAGGGATGCTGCAAAACTTGTTTGGGTTTTTCTCTGCCCTAACAAGGGCAGAGACAATAAAGAGCTGCTTTCGGTCCCCACAAGGCAAAAACACCTGAGGCTTTTCCTTTCTCCCCTTCTCCTCCCTCTGTGCAGGAGTGCACACCCCTCACCAGAGGGTCCCGAGTGACTTGTGATTAAGATATCTGTGTGCCGGTAGCGTCACCCCTCTGAACATCCGGGCCGGACTGGGAGGTGTGCGCCCCACACTCTGGGTTGGAAGCACGTCAGCCAGAGTCCAGCCAGGGCACACCCACCCCTCTAGGAAGACTCCAACCTGAGGAATCAGCTACAGAGGGGAAAGCTGAGCAGCTGCGTGGACAGCTGGAGGGCCCAGAGGAGATGGTATTACCAGCACCTGCAAGTCAAGCTACCTGACCCATGTAGACCCAGTAACCACTGAGCAAGGGGAGGTAGGTCTGCCGTGGGGGAGCCCCTGGGCTCATAGGGAAGACGCTGCTGCTGCCTGAGCACAGGCCAAAGCAGCCAGGGAGGGACAGAGAACCCCTGGGCTCTGCGCTCCACCTGCTCCCATCTTCTGCCAGGATCTCCCACAGGCTAGACCTGCCTGGCCACTGGAGCTCAAGGGAGTCTGGGAAAGGGAGTTCCCTGTGATACACATGGACCGGGCTAAGCCCCGGAAGGGCAGGCATGGGTATGAGTACCGGGAAACAAAGCGCCCGCTCAGGGAGATAAGGCCTTCGTAAGAAATCAGTGACACCATAAAACATGTGTCTACTATGGGGTGTCCCAATGTAAGGGCACAAGTTTTCAGAGGAAGATGCATCAGCTGTGTCCACCCCATTGTTCCCACCATCCTTACCCTGGTAAATGGCTCATCCCCTCCTGTCCCTCTGCTCCCAAGAGCCTCTCACTTGGCCTCCCCAGGGCCAATCTCATTGCCCCATTCAAATGTCCCTCTCCTCTGCTTCTGGGGTCGTTCTAAAACAGCTCCTGTCATGGTCAGAAAGGAACGGTGCTGGTCTCCGCCCAGCTTCACTAGCTGCCATCCTGCTCTGACTACCAGCCCCACCCTCTCTAGAACTAGTTGTTGTTGTTCCTAGGTGCCCTTGAGTCGGTATCTGACTCATAGTGACCCTACGTACAACAGGCGAAACACTACTGTCAGTGCGTCTCTGCTGTTCATAGGGTTTTCAGTGGCAGATTGATTTTTTGGGAGGGGGTTGCCAGGTCCTTCTCCCAAGCCTAAAGCACCTGGTGTTCCCAGGTAGTCTCCCATCCAATGACTAACCAGGCCTGACCCTGCTTAGCTTCCAAGATCTGACACCACAGTGCTACGGCTGCAGGCCTAAAACTAGTTACAGTTTCGTAAATATGGAAAGTGTCTTTACTCAGGCTGTTTCCTCTGTATTAAATGCTGTTATTTTTAAAACTTGTCTGCCTGACTCTTAACATCTCCTGCAAAGTCCAGCTCAAATGTTACCACCATGCTCCTCCCCAGCTGCTCTATAGAACCAGCCCCTCCTTTTGCTCTTTTTTTTTTTTTTTTTTTTTTGCGGTACTGGGGTTTGAACTGAGGACCTTGCGCTTGCATGCTTTGCAAGTGCTGGACCACTGAGCTGCGCCCCCAGCCCATTTTTATTTTATTTTATATTTTTTACTTTTTGAGACAGGGTCTTGCTAAGTTACGCAGACTACCTCTGGTCTTGAACTTGGGATCCTCCTGCCTCTGCCTCTCGAGCCTCTGGGATTACAGGCGTGCGCCACCACGTCCGGTGCCCTTTGCTCTCCTTCTTTAAAGCATTGAACGTGAACCTCCATCCCAGTTCTTAACAATAATTATTAGCTACAATCAATATAATCATCAGCATCTACAATAGCCTTCTGCTTTTCTCTCTGTGCTATGGAGAAGCCTTGAGGTAATAAAGACTCATGTTTAAGTACTAGTGGCTGGCTGCATGATATTTTGATACATTTTTAACGTATGATTTTCTGTCTATTAATTTTTTATTTGAGGAAGATCATAATGCCTCCTAGCCTGATAGGATTACAGCAACATGAGCAATGCTTGTGCCCGGCACATAGAAAAGGCTCTGATAAATAAAAGCTGATGTTATCTAAGCCTAGTCTTTTTTTTATTATTGGAAATGTTTAATGTACAACTTCATGTGTTTCATTCTGACATGCATTTCACTGTGACATTTCCATATATGCGTCTCTTTGTACATTGCACAGATAAGTTTCCCCTTACCCTCTTGTGAACCTCCTCCCCCCTCTCCACTCCCTCATCAAATGCCTCTTTTCTACTTGCATGTCTTTTTGTGGGATTATCTTTCTATATACCCTTGCATCCCAATTATGATTTAAGTCCAAACTTTTTTCTGTAGTGATCTATCTTTTTACACTGTCCGTAGTATTACATGAATAATCTATCCCACTTGCATTATTACCCTCCTGTGATATTGTTAGTATTATAACTATTTCCCAAACTATTAAAGTTCTAAGCCTAGTCTTTTAACTAGAAATAGGATCATACCGTATAATCTGACTTGAAATCTGCTTTGTTCATTAAAACATATCACTTTTTCCTGCCCTTACATGTTTTCTTACAGATTTCCAGCTTTTTATTTGGAAAAGTTTCAAACAGAAACGTGGATAGCTAACATCCTATCTTCCCTCTACCCATGGTCCCCATTATTAACATTTGCTCGCTCTTGTTCTGAGCTATGTATGTATGTGTGTGCACACGCACGTGTTATGTGTGTTCCTTTTTTTTTTCTCTCTCTCTCTCTGAACTATTTGAGGAAGCGGCAGACATCATGACACTTCAACAGGTATCTTGCATTCCCCTACAAAGAACTACAAGACTATTATCACACCCAAGAAGTAGCATTGAGGTCATAAGATTATCTAATAACGTATTAATTCACATTCCAGTTGTCCCCTAAATAGTTTTCTTTACATCATCTCTAATGACTACGTAGAAGTCCATCCAATGGATACCCAATGATGATCTCAACTCATCTACAGTTGGATGTTTAGGTTCTAAACAGCATTGCATAGTGTACACGTCTCTGAAAAAATATCTTTAGAACTTTTTCTTTATATGTTCTTACTTCCTTGGGAAAAATTTCTCTGATGGGACTTGGTCCAAGTCACGAAGTGTTTGAAGAGCTTGCTGCACAACACTAAATCACCCTCCAAGGAGAGTAGACCAATTTACTCCCTCCTGCAATGTCTGAGGGCTGGGATTTAGCTCAGTGGGTAGAGTGCTGCGCTGCAGTCTCTGAGGCCCCGAGTTCAATTCCCAGCACCACAAAAAATGGGAGAAGGGCCTGGCAATCCACTCCCAAGGCAATCCTGAAACAGTCAGCCATTGAAAACCCTATGAGGGTCGCTATGAGTTGGATACCGACTCGATGGCACCTAACAACAACAACAACAACAGTAGTGTCTGAGAGGACCTGAGGGCCCCAGTCCTCCAGCACCACTTTCCATTACCATTGTTTATATTGATCAGTGTAATAAGAGAAATTATAACAACTAATGGTTATATGTCTACTGCCATAGCACCCTGATGTCCGATCTCATCTGATCTTGGAAGCTAAGCAGGGTGAGGTCCGGCTAGTTCTTGGATAGGAGACCATCTGGGAATACCAGGTGCTGTAAGCATGGGAGAAGGACCTGGGAGCCCACTTCCAAAACAATCAGCCACCAAAAACCCTATGGATGGCAAAGAAGCACTGACAATAGTGCTGGTTATGGCACAGTGTCAGGCAGTGTTTCGTTCTGTTGTACATAGGGTTGATGTGAGTTGGACCCAATTTGACAGCACCTAACAAAAACAATAGTAGTTTTATACCATCTCTGATGTGCCGGGCACTATTTCAGATGTAGGACATATATCAGGTTGTCCAACCCCGCAGCACCTATAACGTTCATTTTATAGCTGAGGAAATTGAAGCAGAGTTCCGGCAGCTTCCCCAAGTCACACAGGTAGGTAGCAGCAATGCAGGCAACCAGGCCCAGAGTCTGTGCCATTACCTACTTTATGACATTCCCTCCCAATAGAGCATCTAACATTTATTTAAAGTTCCCTGAAGTCGAATTTTTTTTTCTCTCTCTTAACTCTTTTATATCTTTGCTCAGCGGAGTTCCCTGTGTATTGTTTCTTTTTCATTATTTATTTGTTTACTTGTGGTCCTGAGACAGTTGACTTTTTCTTCTTGGTTTTTGTGAACAATTGACAGAATTTCAACATGTAACTGTTTCTCTGACACATATATTGCTGGTAATTCTCCGTGACTTGTCATGTCCCCCTCTTTAGACTCATTTGCTTATGTTGCTGACATAAAATTTTAGTTCAATTTGTCAGTTCTTCCCTTGAAGGTTGATACATTTAGAAAGGTCTGCTCTCTTCTCAAGAGAATAAGTATTATCCCAAATTTTTATCTTATATCTTCCTTTTTTTTTTTTTTTTCCTGCAGTGCAGGGGTTGAACGTGGGGCCTTGCACAGGCTACAAAACTGCTCTGCCTCTGAGCTACAGCTCTGGTCCTCCTCATCTCTTAAAATAAATTTTGAGACATGTTGTGTAGGCTGCCTCTGGCATGAAGCTTGCAATTCCCCTGCCTCTGCCTTTAAATTGCTGGGATTACAGGTGTGTGTCACAATGCCCGGCCCCTTTTTACTTTTAAATCTTCAATCCATCCCATTTCTCCTTACCTTGGCCAACACCCAAGGCTGCTTTATTTCTAAACCAGACCTTCAGTGCCTTCCAGAGATAGAAATGGGACACCCTCAAGGGAGAGGTTGGTTCCGGGACATTTATCACTTCATTACATCTGGGGATGTCACATGAATTCCTCAGGGCCAGGACACCATAGGCAAAAGAGGGTTCAATCCATTTCATAAGCGAGGTATCCTCTTCTCAAGATTTCCACATAGTTGGCTCGGGAGGGAGAGGCAGGAGGATCACAAGTTCGAAACCAGAGGCAGTCTGCATAATTTAGCAAGACCCTGTCTCAAAAGGTGAAAAAAAAAAGGGGGGGGGGCTGGGGATGCCGCTCAGTGGTCCAGTACTTGCAAAGCATGCAAATGCAAGGCCCTGTGTTCAACCCTCAGTACTGGAAAAAAAAAAAAAAAAAAGATTTCCACGTGAAATATGCAACCCTTGATACATGCTAGGCCAAGAAGACAGAAGCCCAGCCTCCACTCATCAGCTTCTCACTTCTCTCAAGCAGGCTATTGAGAGGGCAGGGGTAATTGAGGGAAAAACATGCCAAGAATTCAGTTCAATTTGAAAGACCTTTTCAGGGCTTTATTTGTTCCAAGCATCCTTTAAACATTTTAAATACAGTCCAATGAAGTGTTTCGGGTGCTATTTCAATACCAATTGTGTTTCTTGTCCTTGAGGACAAGGCTTTGCTTCCACACACATTACTGTTTTCAGCAAGGCTGTGATTTAACGGGAGCCAATTCCGTTCTTTCTCTCTTTTGCTCTTTGCCCAAATATTGTGGCTGAAACCATTACTCATGAAATGAAACAATTAGCAATTTCCCAAATATACTTCAGGAGAAATGCAGCAGCCCCATACCATGGGCAATCATGTGGTACTTGCAGGGCCTGCAACATAGTAGATAAGCAGGCAGTGTTGCTAAATACACTTAAGTGCAAGTGTGCATGGGGTCTAGAAAAAGAATAGCTGAACAAAAGTGGTAGGGTCACACAGTGGAATTTGTACAGGGGAGTTTAAGCCTTTAAAATCACAAGTTTAATCATTTACTCATTTAACTAATAAAGAATTTCCCAGTGTGTGTTCCATATTGTGCTCTATGAAATGCAGAGCAACAAATAAAATTTAAAAATTTTAAAAGTTTAGAAGTCTGCTATCCACTGAACACTTCCTACCTCTTTAAGAGATTCATGGTAACCATTTGCATATTAAAGCCCCTGTTTATTAATATAACGTAGAAACACGTTTTAAATTCATAACACCCTAAGGGCAGAAGTAAGTTCTATTATCACTAATATCTCCCAACAGCCTCACAGAGTGGTCTTGCATGTTGATTGGATGAATGAAAGAATGTACTAGTTATTTATTGCTGTGTAAAGAATTATTCCTAAACTTAGGACTCTAAAACAGTAAACATTTATTATATCATGATTTGTAAGTGCAGCATAGATGGGGCCTCTGTTTCAGGCTCTCATAGGCTGTAATGAAGGTGTGGGCCAAGCTGCAGTCACCTGAAACCTCACTTCGGAAGATTCACTTACTAGATCACTCATATGGCTGTTGGCTGGGGGCTTCAGTTCCTTGTTACGTGGACAGCTCCCAATCAGACAGCGAGCTTCCTTCAGAGCAAAAGAAAGGGCCCCGAAGATGGAAGCCATGGTCCTTTTGTAACCTAGTATCAGAATTGATATCTCATCATTTCTGTCCTGGTCTACTGGTTAGAAGTGAGTCAATAAATACAGCCCAGACTCAGTGGGAGGGTATCACGCAAGAGTATGAGTGCAAAGCTATGGAGATCATTGGCCAGCTTAAAAAATGCCTATCAAAAGCCGGGCACAGTGGTGCATGCCTGTAATCCCAGAGGCTTAGGAGGCAGAGGACAGAGGATCGCAAGTTCAAGACCAGAGGCAGTCTGCATAATTTGGTGAGACCCTGTCTCAAAAAAGTAAAAAAAAAAAAAAAAAAAAAAAAAGGGGCTGGGGGTGCATCTCAGTGGTTCAGCACTTGCAGAGCATGCAAGCGTGAGGCCCTGGGTTCAACCCCGAGTACAGAAAAAAAAAAAAATCCTATCAAAGAATGACCAAATGGATCTAGCATTTTCCACAATTACTTGGCCACAAACTTTTTTCAATAGCTTTTAATCTAGAAAAACATTTTAGAAAACATGTAGGTCTAATGTGTTGAGTGCTAAGTTCTAGGGCATAAGACACAATTCCTTATTAATAAATTCTTTTTTTTTTTAGGAAACAAATATGCTTTGAGCACCTGGTACTACCCCTTCACAAATCTCCCTTTTAGAATGCACCACCCTGGCAGAGACAGGCTATACTGATCAGCAGTGCAGCTGCCAACTGAAAAAGAAGAGGAAGGCTTCAGTCACCTGTTTGGTCTTCTGATTGACAAACACGTGCCATCTCTCTTGTGCCTTTTTGGCAAAGCACTGGACATGACCTAAACTTGGCCAGTGGGACACTTGCACTAAGATTTTGAATTTCATTTTTTAAAAAAATTGTTTTTTAAAAAAACATTGAGACAAAGCCTTGCTATGTAGCCCAGGCTGGCCTCAAACTCATAATCCTCCTGCCTCAGCCTCCAAAGTGCTGAGATTACAGGCATGCACCACACACCCAGTTTCAGGATTTTGAATGTTAAACAAATGACACGCATTTCAGAGCTTTTGTTGTTGTTATCCTGAGCAAATATTCATGATGGAGATGGCATTCAAGTTTGGAGTCATCAAAGCTGGTCACAAGTGTAAAAATTCTTTTGGGGGGTAATTAATAGAGTTGTCCTAGCACCCTAGCCTGCAGCCATAGCCCTGTGGCATCGGATCCCATCAGATCTTGGAAGCTAAGCAGGGTCGGGCCTGGTTAGTACTTGGATGGGAAACCGCCAGGTAACACCAGATGCTGTAGGCTTGGGAGAAGGACCTGGCAACCCCCTCCCAAAAAATCAATCTGCCACTGAAAACCCTATGAACAGCAGAGACGCACTGACAGTAGTGTTTCACCTGTTGTACAGAGGGTCACTATGAGTTGGATACCAACTCGACGGCACCTAACAACAACAACAAGCACCCTAAGAAATTAGGCACAGTCAGGTGCCTTGCTTCGGTGAAGCATCAGGAGGAAGAAGCCTGTGCTACCTTACGATGAAACTTTAAGAGCTAGTATGCAATTGGCCTCCTGCCCTTCCCTTTGCCAGCCTCTGGGATAGAGTTGAGATGGAGCCTGTATCTGCCTGGGACCTTGTGCAATTCTGAGCGAGGGATAGATAATGGGAGACAGATAATGGGAGTAAGAAATGGATCTCCATCATTTAAACATTGAGCTGTTGGGGCTCTTTGTTCCTGCAGCATAAGCTAGCTGATATAGTGGTCCAGCAGTGAATATCAGTATTCAGTGTCTGGTAATAGCAGATTGACTGTCCGGTAGTGGTAATGCCAGTGTTGGGTGCTTAATTATCCATTTCTTGGACCGTATTTATGCAGCATAACCTCTCCTGGTTCCTGGACAATGGATGAAGCTGATGGGGAGCTGTACCTTTCCAATAAATCCATTTCTTGATTAAATCACTCAGGATATGCTTCTGTTGCTTGAAACCAAAACTCTGCCTAATACAAATTCTACTTCATCCTACAGGAATCTACTGATCCTGTAATCTCATTATTATCCTAACTGCAGGGAGTGCTGACGTGTTTAATATTGGAACTCTAATGAATAAGACATACTTCCTACACTCAAGTAATTTACAACCACATTAAATAAATAATATGCACATAAATGAAACTAATAGGTGACAATGAAGGTACTTGTGTGTGTTCTTTACCTAGAAGTTATCAGGAAAAAAAAATACAGATAAAAACATCACAATTTCTTTGTACTACTCTTCGTACTCACCAAAATTAAAGTCTCTTGGTTTGAGCAATATTTTCTCAACATACTAATATGATTATTACAACAGTGCCATGCATACAGTATTATATACTTTTTCTCTTTTTAAAATTTATATTTTAGTGCTAGAGGTTGCGCTCAGGACCTCACATGTGCCAGGCAAGTGCTCTACCACTGAACTTCACCCCCAGCCCCCTCTTAATTTTTTATTTTGAGTCAGAGCCTCACTAAATTGAGCAGGCTACCTCTGGCCTCGCATTCATGATCCGCCTGCCTCAGCCTCCTAAGTCACCTTACAGGTGTGTGTCATGGCTCCCAGCAGAAGTATATATTGATTGAATGACTAAACGAATAAATGTGATCAAGAGCCCATGGGCTTTAGACTCAGTAGCCAAGGGCTCAAGTCTTGTTCTACCTCTTATTAGCTCCATGTACAGTTTACTTAAGGTTAATGAATCTGAAAATGGAGACTTATAAAATCCTTGCCAAAAAACGGGGGGACCACTCTTTGTGTTGGGCTGGGATTTAGCTCAGTTGGTAGAGTGCTGCGCTGCAGTCTCTGAGGTCCCGAGTTCAATTCCCAGCACTGTAAAAATGGGAGAAGGGCCTGGCAATCCACTCCCAAGGCAATCCCGAAACAGTCTGCCATTGAAAACCCTGTGAGGGTCGCTATGAGTTGGATACTGACTTGATGGCACCTAACAACAACAACTCTTTGTGTTACAGGCTTGTTGGCAGAACTAAACAGATGCTACATAACTGGGCTAATGGGAAGCATGCAACAAAGGGAGCGTGGGCATTTAGCTACTCCATGGAGATATCTGGGTGTATGCACAGACTCCCCAGAATTCGTTTCACTTCACTTATCAATTCATACAGAAACAGTTGCTTAGCATTTGCCATAGGCTGCACATACTGCTAAGGACTGAGAATCTATTGTGAGCGCACAGTGAAGCTGATGAGAAATGGAGTTTAAGGAGCTGAGTCTATACTACAGAGTCTGCCCTTAGTATGTTTCCGCAGATCTGAGAGTTATACCTGGTCCCCCTCTACACTTCTGGCTGGGAAAGCCCTGAGGCTAGTTTTGGTAGCTGATAAGGTCCCTCTCCCACTGTCCATTTCCCTTTTCTCCTTACTACTAGAGTCTTGATTTTCCTTAGCATGGAAAGGTGTCCTTAAGACTATTTCCTAACCTCTCCTGTAGCTGGGAGTGACTGCGTGACTCAGTTCTGGCCAAAGGCGTGTAAGCGCATGTGTGCTGAGAGTGTCAGAATTTTTTTTTTCCTGATATTGGTAGCACTTCCTTCTTTACAGCCAGTGGTGAATCGAACATCTTGCGCTCGTGAGAATTCCATGGAGAGAAAGGAAACCATCTAAGGAGATGGTAGAGAGGAAAGCTGGAGGAACCAGGGGCCTGATGGCACTGGGAAGCCACTGTATTTGCCTGAATAAGCCACAGTTCTTTGAGCTTCCTGGTGTGCAGAAAAATTCTATACCTGTAATGTTATATCCTCCCACCTGACATTTATTGAGTACCAACTACGTTCAAGACACTATTCTGGGCCTTGGAAATATGTTGTTGTTGTTAGGTGCCGTCAAGTTGAATCTGACTCATAGAGACCCTCTGTACAACAGAACAAAATGCTACCCAACACTCTGCCATGTACATAATCCTTTTATGTTTGAGCCCATTGTTGCAGCCACTATGTTTCTTCTCATTTATGGTCAACTATATCAGCAAAGGGGCTGGGATTTAGCTCAGTGGGTAGAGCACTGCGCTGCAATCTCTGAGGCCCCGAGTTCAATTCCCAGCACCGCAAAAATGGGAGAAGGGCCTGGCAATCCACTCCCAAGGCAGTCCCGAAGCACTCAGCCATTGAAAACCCTATGAGGATCACTATGAGTCGGATACCGACTCGACGGCACCTAACAACAACAACAACAACATATCAGCAAAAGGAGGTCCCAGGGGCTTTATTCCATTCCTATCATTAAGGTTGACTCTGCATTGAGGAGGAAACTCTTCCCTAGTCATTTCTTGAATGCCTTCTAACTTAAGGGGCTCATTTTTTGGCACTATATTTGACAGTGTTTCTCTGATACTCATAGAGTTTTCAATAGCTAATTGTTATGGGAGTGGGCTGCCAGTTCATTCTTCCTAGTCTGTCTTAGTCTGGAAGCTCCACTGAAACCTGAACACCATGGGCGGCCCTGCTGGTATCTGAAATGCCTGTGGCATAGCTTTCAGAATCACTGCAACAATCAAGCCCACACAGCACAATAAGCTGAAAGACACAGGGCGGGTTGGAAATATAGCAGAGAGGAAAAATAAGGAGCTTACATTTGGGGATGGAGGGCTATCTAGAGGAAAGTAAACTGTATATCATATCAGTGAAAAGAAGAAACATAAACCAGGGAAGGAGAACAGAGGCTATGGAGACACGAGGGCTGCAATTTAAATCGAGTGACGAGGAAGTGCCAGTGAGAAGTGAGTATCAAGTCAAGACTTGAGGGAAGTAAGGGGGCACGTCATGAGGACACCCGGCGGAAGAATGTCCCTAGCAGAAGGACCGCCAGTGTCAAGGCCAACACGGAAGGATGTGTGATGAGGCAGAGGAGCAGCCAAGAGCCTCACATGCACGTAATCAAGAGAGCAAGGGTGAGAAGGGGCCTGAGAGGTAACAGTAGGGAACGGAGATAAGGGCTTATAGCAAGCCTTTCCTGTAAAGGAATGACAGTAAATATTGTAGGTCTTTGCTTCTTGTATTCAACTCTCCCATTGTAGCAAAAAAGCAGCCCCAGACCATGTGTAAATAAATGGGCACGGCTGTGTCCCAAAGCTTTATTTACAAAGCAAGTGGCAGGCTGTGGGATTTGGCTGGAGGGCCATAGTTTAGGGGCCTCCTATGGTTTGTTTTTGAAGTATGGTGCTGGAGATGTCTATTGAATATACCATGGACTGCCAAAAGAACCAACAGATCTGTCCTAGAAGAAGTGCAACCAGAGTGCTCCTTGGAAGCAAGGATGACCAGACCGCGTCTTACATATTTCTGACATGTAGTCAAGAGAGACCAATCCCTGGAGAAAAACATCATATTTGGGAGAGTGGCAGGTCAACGAAAAAAAGGAAAACCCTCCACCAGATGGATTGACACAGTGTGTGCAACAATGGGCTCAAACATAAATAAGATTGTCTGGCACAGAATCGGCAAGTGTTTCGATCTGCTGTACATAGGGTTGCTATGAGTCGGACACAACTCGATGGCACTTAACAACAACAACATGGTTTGGATATAGTTTAAGTGTGTCATTCTAGGGTTCATGTGTTGGACCTCAGTGTGGCAATACTGAGAGGGAGTATGGAACCTTTAAGAGATAACACCTAGAGCAAGGCAATTAGATCAATGAAGGTACCAACCTTGGAAGAGATTAATGTAGTTCTTGTGGATCCTGGTTAGTTCTCATGAGAGGGTTATTAGAAAAGAAGTGGTCTGGCCCGTCTCTGGTTTTCTGTCTCACCATGTGATCCCTCCTGCACATACTTCATTATACCATCTGTCATGTGATACGGCCAGAGGGGCCCCCACCGGAACCAGTGTCATGCTGTTTGGACTTTCAGTCTCTAAAACTGTGCGCTAATAAACTTTGTTTCCTTTTAACTTGTTCAGCTTTGTGTGTTTTGTCACATCAGTGAAAGATGGAGTATAATAAGATCCAGACTTTAGAGATCAGTGTAAGGAGTTTGGCTTTTCTTGGAAGTAATTGGTTAGCTATTAGAAGGATTTGAACCTAGTGACATGATCTGAACTGCATCTTAGCAGGATCTCTTTGGATGTTGGGAAGAAAATAGAAAATAGAGAGTGTGGGACAAAAGTGAAAAAGCAGAGGGATAAGTTAGGAGGCTTGGGCTGGGATTTAGCTCAGTTGGTAGAGCGCTGCGCTGCAGTCTCTGAGGTCCCGAGTTCGATTCCCAGCACTGCAAAAATGGGAGAAGGGCCTGGCAATCTACTCCCAAGGCAATCCTGAAACAGTCAGCCATTGAAAACCCTATGAGGGTCGCTATGAGTTGGATAGCGACTCAATGGCACCTAACAACAGCAACAAGTTAGGAAGCTACTGCAATAATCCAAGCTCATGCCACACAAAATACTCTCTTGGTTTCCAAGTCACTGAAAGAATATGATACTCTTACTCAAATGATTTATTCACCCTACTGCAGCTCATGCAAAATTAATGAGGACTACCTCCCCTCCGATCCAGGAGGACCCCAAGTTCTTTGCAACTTGATTTTATAAGCAGAACATGAAGAACTCTTCATCTAATTTATACAGTGGGGGAGATTTTAAATAGGCACCATGCAATTAGCCAAACTAGAATAGACACAGGGCACCCAACCCACACCCCCACAAAAAGTAGAAAACCAAAGCAGCCCAGCCCCAGTTCAAGTGTCCAGCAGAATAAGACCTGGGACCAGGGCGTTTCTTTGGCTTCATAATAGACCAGGTGCATCACAAGTGCTGAGGTTTGGACTGCAATAAAGGAGCTTTCATCCTCTCTTCCCCTGCGAAGGTTATACTGGCCTTGGAATCAGGGAAAGCCCTCTTCAGACAGCAGCCACATCTGCCTCAGGTCTGGCCGAGATGGAGGTGCTCCCTGGCCATCTGCTTGTATGAGAAGCTTGTGGAGGAATGGAGTAGGGGGAGGAGGTTGGCAGACCCTGTTGTCACCTCCCTTTCCTCCAGTAGAGGAATCCTTACCTTTATTCTCACTGCTGTGGGCAGAATGGTTCCCCAGCAAGCTGGGCTCCTCCTGCTCCAGAGATAAGTTTTTATTGGTCAACCCCAGTTGTGAGGTACTCATTCCCCTTGCTCCAGGGTGAACCAGGGGAATGAGCCCTTGGGAGCCCTGGCTGCAAGGAGCATAGCCAGACACCGTCCCTTCTGCCGTGCTGAAAAGCCCATCCCTGCTTTAGCACAGACCCACGCTCCTCACGGGCTGCTTCCAGCCAGCCACTGAGCATAGCAGGGACACTAAGGCAGGCTTGTTCATACCACAGGTGGCTTTGCCTTGACTTCTCCCTGAAGGTCTTGCTGCACTGAAGTCTAAGATGCCCTTCTCTCTTTTTTCTTTTCTTTTCTTTCCTTTTTTCTTTTCTTTCTCTCTTTCTTCCTTTCTTCCTTTCTCTCTCCTTCCTTCTTTCTTTCCTTCTTTTTCTCTTTTCTTTCTTTCCTTCCTTCCTTCCTTCTTTCCTTCCTTTCTCTTTCTTTCTCATCTTCCTCCCTTCCTTCCTTTTTCCTTCCTTCCTTCCATCCTTTCGTCCTTCCTTCCTCCCCCCACTCCTTCACCCAGGGCCAAACCTGCATTGTTGTCTGATGGCTTTTCTTGCCTCTTCTGGCTCTCTCCCATTTTCAATCACAGCCATTTCCTTTAAGATGTTCCTAGCATGTTTAATCCTATTTTGCATCTGCTTCTTAGAGGACCTGGATTAAAATACTAAGTAATAATGAAAGCACCGCATAGAATGCAATTTTGGCCAATTAAGTGAAAAAAAAAAAAATCTAAGGAAGGAGGAAGAAGCTTCCAGGAAGCATTTCTTTGCTCTTAGAGAAAGGACTCAGGGTATTGCCATCAGCATGTGGGGGCTGGAGCCAGGGCAGCCTTTCTCAGACCATGGAGGGAGCCAGACCAAGAGGATGAACTAAAGCAATGAAAGGAACATGCCCTTACTGACATTGCTGAGCTACACAATTATCCAACCTTGAAACACTCTACCTCTGGATTTAGGGTCATAAGGGCTGACACATCTTCTTATCCTAAAGACAAATTTAGTTGGGCTTTTATTTGCAGGCAAAAGCATTTTAACTGGCACAGGCTTGTTTCTGAAAAGGTTTCCCCTGTCAATCCCATCCCCTATTATATACTAGATGAGGACTAGGGACTCAGAATAAGAAAAGAAAGAAGAGGCAAGGTGGTAACACTCTAGCAACTAGATCTGCCCAGCTGCCACTTCCTTCAGAAATCCAGAAAGCCTGCTAAGAACACAGGGGTGGGTGGATGATTGAGTTAGAGAATTCGTTTGCTTCTGGAAAAATGGTGAGGGTGTTGAAGAAGAAATGATCTAATCTTGGGTCATGATAGGAAGAGGTACATCAGTGGAGAGACCACAGGACTCAGTCACATCAAAGGTGCTCCGGCTGTCCCAGATGAAATCACTGTGGACGCAACAATGAGAGCCTCCCAGGGGACCAAGTGCTGGCACCGAACCACAGGGCTTCACAGCACACATGAAACCCTTCTGCCTGAGCTGACATAATACTTTAACCCAAAAACCAGCCTTTTGTGGCTGGCAGCTAATAATAGCCTATGACATGTAGTGAGCCCAGTTTTATGTCAGGCACTATGCCAGCACTCCATGGAGAGTTTTGTTTAATCTTCATAGCAAGTTTATGATAGAAGAACCATTATTTCCACTTGTAGATGAGGAAACTGAGGCTCAGAAGCATTAAGTAAAGGTGCCCCAAATCACACAGCTATGAAACATTGAAGCCAGAAACACAATTCCAATATCTTGAATCTGAAGTTAACTTTGTCTGGCCTCATTTTCCTCCTCTTCAAGGTTCTCATATTTTCCCATTTTTTAAATCTATGAAAGGACACATAGGAAATATTTGCAGCTGTGTGGACCAGTCTCTGTTGCAACTACTCCACTCTGCCATTACAGTACAAAAGTAGCCATAGACAACACATGAAGGAAGGGAGGGGTTTTGTTCCAATAAAACTTTATTTACAAGAATAGGCAGTGGGCTTCACTTGGCCTCTCAGCCACTGTTTGCTCATCTGTACACTATGATATCACTCACTTGTTTCTTATTTGCACCCCCATTTATTCTGCCACCTCTGCTACCACAGTGCCCATTCTGAGTGAGATGTAGCATCCAGGTGACTCCAGTTCCATTTTGACAACAGAGGCAAATCATCTGCTGAGAGTCTATTGAAGCTTTAGCTTCATTGGCTCACTTCCTCAGGCTCCTTCTCATACTTGAATGGACCCCTAGCAATGAGGTTGTATAGTATTTACACATGTACATATCTGTAACACATGTACATATTTATGTAGGGTTGCTATTATTTAGACACGACTCAATGGCATCTAAAAACAACATATATATATATATATATATATATATATATATATATATGTATACATAGTGATAGCTAATCTTGATTGTCAACTTGATTGGATTGAGAGGCACCTAGGAGATTAGTAAGATACACTTCTGGGTGTGTCTGTGAGAGTGATTCCAGAAACTAGTACATCATGAGATCTCTGACCTAATCGATGGTTTAAACCGTTGATAAAATTAAAAATTCAAATTATTGGGAGGTGAGAGAATGGTGGAAGGTGGGGCCTGGTTGGACCTATCTTTGAAGGGTACACATTGGCTTTGGCCCCTTCTTTTGTTCTCTTCTTTGCTTCCTGGCTGCCGTGAAGTGAGCAGCTCTCCTCCACCATACTTTTCCTCCATGATGTTTACACCTTTCCATAAGCCAGAAAACAGTGGAGCCAGATGATCATGAACCAAACCCTCTGAAACTGTGGGCTCAAATAATTCTGCCCTCCATTAAACTGTTTCTGTCAGATATTTGATGAAAAAACTGACCAACACGTACATATTTTAAATTTTGCATAAAGATACCACCCTCCCCCTCCTTTTTTGTGGTACTTGGAGGTTGATCTCAGGGCCTTACACACACTTTGCAAGTGCTCTGCCACTGAGGAACACTCCCAGTCTCGCTTATTTTTGAGTCAGGGTCTTACTAAGTTACACAAGCTGCCCCTGGCCTTGAGCTTGTGTTACTGTTATTTCTGCCTCCCAAGTCACTGGGATGAGCAACCCTCTCCCTCCTTCTTTCCTTCGTGTCAGGTGGCACTGAAATAGGCATGGGGATTTGGGCAAAGGGGAACTTGAATGTAGGGAAACACTGAGTTTAGATTGAGTGGGATGTTCATGAGTTCCTTGCCAGTCTTATGCACAGCCAGGCTATTGCTTGCTGCCCTAGTGTGTGTGAGCATGGCTTCCAGAACATTCTTACCACTCACTGTGATGTTCGTCCATCATCTCTAGCCTTGGAAATGCAGGTTGGAGTCCCTGACCCTAGGTTCTATGTCAGTGTCCTACAGTGCCTGTCCAGAAGGAGGAGAAAGGGGAGGAAGAGAACTTAAAGTATAGGAAGGCAGAAATTCATCTGCGGAAAATTCTTTTAATCATCGTTCATGTGCAACTGGAAGTAGAGCACTGAGTTCTCATTCATATCTAATCAAAACAGAATTTTTCTCTTTTCCAGGAAAGTACTCGACAATGCAGCATATGCAATTGTGAATGCATTACACATTGTATGAGTAGGGCATAAGATAGTGAGGTGCTTAATAAGTGTTCGCTATTTTCTTTCATTTTGCTCCCATTGTTCTATAAAAATGAGTAGAAAATAGAAAATTGATAATACTAATAGTAGTACTAAGAAACAGAGATCTCAGAGATGTACTACTATTAAGAACCAAAAGAGTACATTGAGTAGATGAAATCAGTGAATTTTTAGCTTCAGTTTGACACGTACTGCTGTAAGCTGGCCAAGCCATAGCCATTTCTGAAGGAAAAGAACAAAATGGAAGAACATGTACAAAGCAGAGGTGTGGTATCATCAACAATGATGCCTACGTAGGAATTGCAGGTATTTTTATAGTTAGCAACAAGCTTCCCCGTCTTAGTCCCTTAGGACATTTGACATACACATTTTTAGTAGTTCATTTGTATAAAAACTAGGCACTGAATTGAGATACTTGATCTCCTCGGGGCTCAGTTTCTTGACCTGTAAAATGGGATCGAGGCGTACTAATACGCTTTTGGTGAAACCTTACCTAGGAAATGTTTGTGAACATGTTCCTAGCAGGGGGTCAGGACCGGGTGGATGTCAGTACATTTGATTCTCTTCCCTTACTGCAGGTCGTTGAACATGGAGAAAAGGGGTGGATGACTTTGAAGGAGTTGTTGGCTAGTGTTTGCCAGTGTCCACTCTATTTCACAGGCTGGCTTAGGGGTGATGCTCTAGCACATCCTCCACTTGCTGGGAAATGACTCGAATGACCTGCAGTAGATGCAGACTCGGGTCTGAAGGGAGCAGGTCTGGCAACTCTATGGGGCTAGGAACAGGTCCAAAGCCATGAGCGCTCCAGACGGGGTGTGAGGAGCAAGAGAAGCAGGTGGACCCTGTTTGGAGAGAGGAAATAAGGGGAAGCCTATGCCTATGGAACTGGCCCCTTGACCCCCTGAGAGATGTACTTGAGCCATGCGGATTTCACCCTCACGTGGAGCCTGCCCGAGGGAGATTACTGTCCCACTTTCACAGATGAGGACTCAGAGGCGCAAGGATCCCAAAGGGCTTACCCAAGGACACACACAGGACGGTGGCAAAGCAGCCTGGAGCTCAAATCCTCTGAATCCACCTCTGTGGCACTTCCCCCCGATGACCATAAACTCCAGGGCTCTCCTACCTGCTCATGGGGAAGGCTTAGGGTGACTTCCATGGTGCTGTGCCTCCACCTCCCACCAGAAAAGAGGAAAAACAATCTGTAATTCTGTCCAGTAAGTGGCTGTCTGTGATGAGCCAGAGTCTAGAAATTCTAAGGACGTGGGAGCATCTTTGAGGATGCAGGACCTTGAATTCCAAGTTCAAAAAGCTTGAGCTGTGCTCTTAA
Organism: Pedetes capensis; assembly: GCA_007922755.1. Taxonomy (NCBI): domain Eukaryota; kingdom Metazoa; phylum Chordata; class Mammalia; order Rodentia; family Pedetidae; genus Pedetes; species Pedetes capensis. The sequence goes on along the minus strand of VMDO01012343.1, from coordinate 26,429 downwards.
AAGTCTGTCTGGTGGGGGGTGTGGGTTAGCTCCGTTGGTAGAGTGGTTGCTTAGCATGCACTAATGCCTGGTTTCCATCTCCCAGTAAGGCAAAAAAAAAAAAAAAAAAAAAAAAATTCTCTGGAAGAAAATGTTCTATTGCAGATCTTCATCCCCTTGTTCATTCCTTCAAACACTCGTTCCCATGAAAACAGCATGCCTACTATGCATTAAGTGTTCACTAGGTATAGGGGTCTTCAGCCATAGCTCTGTGACATCCGATCCTGTCAGATCTCAGAAGTTAAGCGGGGTGGGGCCTGGTTAGTACTTGGATGGGAGACTGCTTGGCAACACCAGGTGCTGTAGGCTTGGGAGACAGACCCAGAAGCCCACTCCCAAATATAAATCCACCATTGAAAACCGTATGAACAGCAGAGAAGCACCGACAATAGTGTTTCCCCCGTTGTATGTAGGGTCACTATGAGTTGGATACCAACTCAGCGGCACTTAACAACATCAACAAGGTATAGGGGTGGGGCTGAGATTTAGCTCAGTTGGTAGAGTGCTGCTCTGCAGTCTCTGAGGTCTGGGTTCGATTCCTAGCCCCACAAAAATGGGAGAAGGAAGTGGCAATCCACTCCTGAGGCAATTCCGAAACAATCAGCCATTAAAAACTCTATGAGGGTCACCATGAGTTGGACATGGCTCCATGGCACCTAACAACAACAACAACAACAGGTGTAGGGTAAAAGGTCAAAGATGAAGTCTCTGTCTTGGACTTGGCACAGTGGGAAAGACAGACAAAAAGACAGGCAAAGGAGTAAAAAAGTGTCACTGATGAGGGCTAAGTAGGAATATGTCTACAGGCATACCACCCTGGCTTCTGATCCTGTCTGGTCTCAGAAGCTAAGCAGGGTCAGGTCTGGTTAGTCCTTAGATGGGAGATCTCCTGGGAATACTGGGTGCTGTAGGCTTGGGAGAAGGACCTGGAGGCCCACTGTCAAAACAAACAACCATCGAAACTCTATGATAATAGAGAAGCACTGACATAGTGCTGGGCATGGCACAGTGTTGGGCAGTGTTTTGTTCTGTTGTACATAGCGTCACTATGAGTTGGCCCCAACTTGATGGCACCTAACAACAACAAGAAGTAGGAATATGAATAAAAAATTGAAATAGAGCTAGTCCTAAAGGAAAAGGGTTGGCTAAAAAGAAGGTGGAGGTAGAGTGGCAAGCTTTCCAGGGAAGGGAAACAGTGCCAAGCCCTGAGACAGGCAGGTTTGGCCAGTGTGGCCAGGGCACAGGGAAAGATATGAGTGGGCAGAGTTGAGTTCAGAGTTGTCAGGCAGCAGCTAGTGATGATGGCCTTGTGGTGACGGTAAGGAGCTTGGATTTTACTCTAGTTGCCACTGGAAGTCACTGAGCTTGAAAAGTATTGCTTTCTAACTGGATTTTAATGCAGCAGTGAATCAGCAGAAATGAGAAAGTTTCGATTTGGATGTTCGCTTTGAGGGGGAACAATTACGGTCCTAGCGCCCATTCTTCACCCCTGTCTGAGCCCAGGCCCTTTGCTGTGTAACTTTCCGATTCCTCTCAACACTAAGATTCACCTGGAATCTTGGCCAGGAGTATGACTTTCTTTGGCCTGAGGACTGTTAGCAAATGAAGGCAAGCAGAGACTTGAAAAGGTGCTTGTGTGGTTCCACACATTCCACCATTGCCTTAAAACCTATCTGGCCTAGCAAAAAGGAAGGACACAGACCAGAGCCGGGAGTCCATCAACCCATTCAAGGCTATGCTGGCTCTGCCAACAGCCAGCTCCCACACCTGTGGGTGAGCCTGGCCACATCAGCAGAGCTCACTAGTGAGCTCAGCCCAGCCAAGAACAGCTGAACCACGCAGGCTGGTGAGCGAAATAAATGTTTAATGTTATATGCCATTGAGCTTTTGTTAGTAGTTATTACATAGCCTCATAGTTGCAATTGGATAAGCAATTCATGTCTCAAACTCAAACTGGTTAACTCTAAACCATTGAAACCTCAAAATTAAAGAGTTTGGGTGGAGTGTTTGGTTGGCTTAGCTCCTTCTAGCATGAACTCTGGGCTGGGATTTAGCTCAGTTGGTAGAGCACTACACTGCAATCTCTGAGGTCCTGGGTTCGATTCCCAACACCTCAAAAATGGGAGAAGAATGTGGCAATCCACTCCCGAGGCAATCCTGAAACAGTCAGCCATTGAAAACCCTATGAGACTTGCTATGAGCTGGACACGATTCGACGGCACCTAACAACAACAGCATGAACTCTATAGTCCTGGGGGCTACTTGGCCATTTAATACCTATCAATGCTTGTAGAAGATATTTCACTTTAGCTGGGCATGATGGCACGTGCCTGTAATCCCAGTGACTTGGGAGGCGGAAGCAAGAGGATCTCAAGTTCAAGAACAGAGGTAGTCTGCATAATTTAGTGAGACCCTGTCTCAAAAAAATAAAAAAAAATGGGCTGAGGGTGCAGCTCAGTGGTCCAGTACTTGCAAAGCATGCAAGCGCAAGGCCCTGGGCTCAACCCTCAGTATCACACACACACACAAAAAGATATTTCACTTCTCTGAACCTCAGTTTCTTTATGTGTAGAATGGGTTTAATAATCACATACACCCAGTGGGGTTTGTTAGAAGAATCAAACAAGAAAACATTTTGTAAATGTTAAATTCTCTCGCAGCAACTTTTAGTTATAATTGTGAACGTCTGCATGTATGGAGAAGAGAGAATAAGAGTGAAAAGGAAATAAAAGTGTTACCGGGCAGCGGGGAGCCCCTTCGGGTCCTTGGTCTTGTTAAGAAAGAATGTAAAAAGCAGACCTGAAAAGGGACTTCAAGGATAATTCACTTAGAGTCGGAAAAGGCAGTGTGCCTTGAGTGCCAGAGCGAATAGGCTGGGGATTTAGGGCAGCGTGGGGAGAGGGGAGACAGAAAAGATAAAGGGAGAGAAAAAATGAGGCTTTCGGAAATAGAAATCAGAAGGTGGGCGGGTCCAGCAGTGAAGACCTTGTCAGAAGGCACGCAGGTCCAGTAACGGGCTGCAGACGACGGCACAGCTGTCCACAGCTGTGGACAGCCATGGCTATCTGTGGAGTTCTGTGGGCTTTGGCTGGCATCTGGACACTGAAGACACTGCAAACATTGCTGGACATCAAGGACTGTGAATTCTGCATCATGGGGCAGGACTTTGGGGGATTTAAGTCTATCCCTCCCTAAGGAGACAGATATTCCTCCTCTCTTTTTCATCTTCTTTTCAAGTGCATCCGATCCCTCTCGCCCTTTGCCTTAAGCTGACCTTCCTAGGCTGTAAAACAGGTTTATCTCTTTATGGCAGGAGGTGTCCTGCCTCAAAGGAGAATTCTCCATTCTAATCCTGGACACCAAGGCACCTATTGTCTTTATATGTAAAGCCAGTGACTAATCACAGAACAGGCCCCTTGTAAAGGTGTGACTGGCTCTAGATTAAGCAGTGGTGAAAGGGTATTGCCAGCAATCCTGCTATTTGCAAAGGATGCTGCCTACCAAGGAAGTACTGACCACCAGATCAAGTGCTGACCACCAGGTCTCCGAGGAAGCTCACATTGATGTACATGTCTCAAAAGGTGTCTGGGAAGCAGATGGCCATAGAGGACCCTATTCTTCCCTTTCTTCTTGCCTTGCACCTCCTATCATGAGCAGCCCCAGGAAGCATGCCATGGGAAAGAGATATGAAAACTAAGCCAGGGCAATGGCACATGCATCTAATCCCAGTGGCTCAGGAGGCAGAGGCAGGAGGATGGCAAGTTCAAGACCAGAGGCAGTCTGTGTAATATAGCGAGACCCTGTCTCTAAAAAAGTAAAAAGAAGGGGTTGGGGGGTGCAGTTCAATGGTCCAGCACTTGCAGAGCATGCAAGCGCAAGGCCCTGGGTTCAACCCTCAATACCGCAAAAAAAAAAAAAAAAAAAACAAAACCCACCTTCCAACCTTCCATAGAGCCTTCTGTTGAGAATGCACTCAGGCTGGTCAGCTGAATATGTTGCAGGGAGGAAGGAGAGGCAAGACAGTCTTTTACCTGGAACAAAATGCCTGCCAGAGCACAATGTGGTGGTTATAAATCACTTTTGAGGTGATGGATTGAGAAGGAACAGCCAGAGGCTAAGAAACTGTCAGGTTAGTGTCCCCTGAGGCCCAGAGGTGGCCTCCTGGACCAGCATCATCCATGCAGCAGCACAAGGGAGCATTGCCCAGGAGGTCCCTGTCAGGTCAAGGTGTCCTCACTGACAGGCAGGGTCCCCAGACTGGTTTAGGATGAGAATGCTCACACTAGCCAGGCAGCAGTTGAGAATGTTCCTTCCTCCGGCTTCCTGGGAGCCCCTGTCAACTTCCTTCTTCCTTTTCTCTCTGAAAGCCCCACCTCTCCACTGCACACTCCTTAGAATACACAGTGCAACAGCTCCATCTTCCTTAGCTGCCACCCTTCCCCCAACTCTCCATCCACACCTTCAGTGCTAGAAGCATTGAACTCCACACTCTTTCTTGCCTGCCCCAACAATCAACTGCACATCAAATCCCAAAGATTTTACATCCTTAAGCCCTTCCACCTCCACTTCTTTATTGTTTTGTTTTTGTTTTGTTTTTTGTATTTGTTTTTGTTTTGTAGTATTAAGTGGTTGAAACCATGGCTTCGTGTATGCTCAGCAAGTGCTCTCCCACTGAGTCACTTCCCCAGCCTCACCCCTCTTTTTTTGAGACACGGTCTAAGTTGCACAGGCTGCCTTTGACCTCAACCTTGTGATCCTCCTTCTTCAGCCTCCCAAGGTGCCAGGATTGTGGCCATGTGCCATGGTACCCGGTCTCTCTTTTGTTTTGCCTGCTATGGCATTTGATTCGATCCTTACCGGTTTTGATTTGGATCATTGCAATAATCTCTGGTCTCTTTACTAATCTGCATTCCATATTCTTTCTGGACTCTTCTCTCTGAGTAGCAGCTTTGACGCTGGCTGTCTCTTGCTCAGAGTCTCTCACTGCTTGCACAAATGGTTTACACTCTCTAGACAGACTCAAAGACCTTCATGCTTTGGTCTCATCTAGTTTTCCAACTTTATTTCCTACCACGCTCATCTGTGAATCCTGTGTTGCCAAATCGAATATCCTTCCTCCTTGTACATACTGACTCCCTTGATACCTCCAGGCCTTTGCTTGTACTGTTCCCCCTTTCTGGGAGCCCATCCCTGCAATTCCTATGCCCCTACATCATACCAAATCTTCAAAGCCCAGCAGAAATCCTTCCTCTTCCATCAAGCCTTGTTTTATCTTCCTGAGAGAAATAAATCTTTTTCCTCTCCTCCCTTTACAATGAACATTTTGTACCTTTCCAGGTAGTTTTTGCACACATTGGTGGTGGGGGTTCGGTGCTGTCAAGGTGAGTCTGACTCATAGTGACCCTGTGTACAACAGAAGGAAACACTGCTGACACTGTGCCATGCCCGGCACTATGTCAGTGCTTCTCTGTTATTCATAGGGCTTTCAATGACTGATTGTTTTCAAGAGTGCTTCGGGATTGGATTACCATCTCATTCTCCCATTTTTGTGGTTCTGAGGATCAAACCCAAGGCCTTAGAGAGTACAGAGCAGCACTCTATCAACTGAGCTAAACCCCAGCCCTTGCACATATTTTACCTCCCTTACTGGACTGAGAGTTTCTGTGCGCAGCACAGAGCATCGTATGTAGCAGCCATCCAGTTATTTCTTGAACAAATAAATGAATATTTTCCCACATATCATTGGCATAAAGATAGCAACCATAAGTCATAATCACCAATAATTTTGCCATATGATAGAGTCATGTTTATCATACTGGTTAACCCAAGGATTGCTAACTTAGATTATAGGGACCAGGCAAGTAATATTAAATCAAAAACATACATTGTAAATGGTCAGGCAGGCTGGGTAAATACTGTGGCAGACGTTTTTGTGTCTGTCACATAAGATGGAGCAGCTACGGCTCTGCACCAACCAGTCATTGCCATTTGGAAATGTGGGCTTAGCATTATTACCAGGTCACGTGCTTATTAGAGATGCTAGAAATCTGAATATTTATGTGAAGTCTTTCAGTTTTGAAAAGTTGGCAAATAGCTCAATTTTTAACAAGTGGGTTGCCAATTTGCATATTCTGTGTTGGAGACCCAGAACTCTGTTGAAGTGGAAATGCTACTTAATTGACTTACTAGATACAATGTACCCAGACAAAGATGGCTGGCTGTCAGAAAATTATTCTATTCCTATTGTGCATGTAATGCTGGCTCCATGGTTGATTGGAAGGCACTTAGTGGCTTTGCTCTGTCTAGGCTTCTCATTTCTAACATCAGCCATCAGCGGGACAAACAGAAGAGATTTCTGGGCACTGGAGCGCTCTGCTTGTCTGTATTCTGAAGACAACGGTATTGCCTTTTCTCCAGGTGCATCTGTTTCTGGGGCTGTTCTCATTTCCCTACGTCTCTGCTCTACACTCTCTGCAGACTTCTTGGCAAATAGCAGACAACTCTAACCTAGGGCTCATGGCACTGCCCTCCACCCAACTCCATATGATCTCAGTGGCCAGCAGGACCTTGGCCCAAGGACCTGAGGGCCAGAAAGGGAAACCCTCAACCACCACCACTGATGCCCCAGATCATTAGGTTAGCATCATTGTTACAGGAATTATTAAAAGTATCTTTATGGTAATAATGACTACTTACTGGGCACCTACACAAGACATTTTCGCGAGCTTGTGGGATCTTCATAACAGTCCTGCAAAGCTGATAACTGTATTAACCAGGGTGAGTTAATGGCCATCACAAGACAAGCCCGAAATGCCAATGGTTGAAAGTAATGAGAGCTTTTCTCTTGTTCAAGTTACGGTCTGTGTGATTTGGGAGAGGTGTTCTGCTTTGGGAGGGGAGTTCTGCCCCATGTGACCATGCAAGGACTCAGAATCTACCACGGTGTTGCTGGACCCACCTCTAGGATCTCAAGATTCCTCTTTTCAGCTGGAAGATGGGGAAAGAGAACAAGGGTTGCACATGGGAGATCTTTATCAACCAGGACTGGAAGGGAGTCACATCCCATCCGCTCACACTCTATGGACAAGGACTAACTCATTTGACTATCTCTAACTGCATACATGGGGGCTGGGATTTAGCTCAGTTGGTAGAGCGCCGCTCCACAGTCTCTGAGGCCCCAAGTTCAATTCCCAGCACCACAAAAAGGGGAGAAGGATGTGGCAACCCACTCCCCAGGCAATCCGGAAACAATCAGCCATTGAAAACCCTATAAGGGTCACTATGAGTCGGACACGACTTGACGGCACCTAACAACAACAACTGTATGCAAAGGCAGGCTGTGTGTCCAGGAAGAAGAGAAGACCTGTATGTTAGTGAGCTCTAGCAGCCTCTGCCACCGTGGTCACTCCAGTTTCCCAGACGAAGGGAACAAGGCTCAGAGAAGTTAGGTCACTTGCCTAAGGTCACACAGCACTGAGTGGAAGAGCTGGGCAACAAATCTACTCTGCCCTGGCATTGAGGGTCACCTTTCTTCACTGTTCCACTTCTTTCTTTTTGTACCTCCCATTCCGTCTTGTACCGCTGGCATTAACAGATGTGATGTGCCCACTCCCACTTGCACCTGGAGGTTGTTTTAGTGGCGTATCGCCCTGTGACTGTGTCTAAAGAGGTTCTCAACCCTTAAGCCTGTGAACTCTCCTAAGGAAGCACACGCTGACACCTCATAGGAGAGGAAAAGGAATGGAGCAGGCAACAGCCATGGGCACCACACCTGTCCGTCTGGGCCACTCTCAGACTGATGCAGAGCCACTGTGCATCATTGGTTTGTAATGAGTGAGCTTGTGTGCTGCTTCCCCCGTGTCATGTAACTTGAGAACAAGTTGAATCTCACACTTCCAGAATTCCCAGAGCCTCACTATGGACCAATTCACTTCATAAATACCTACTCGTGTATTTTGGTTGGTTAATTTCTTAGAGTGAAGGTGGTTTACAAGATCCACACAACTGTGACAACATTAACTAGGTGAGAGAATTTGGAGTCGACTTAGCTATAGATAGGAAACCTCAGTGCCACTCTTTCCTGAACTACCTGCCTTCTGCCATCCCACCCCCACATAGTAGATTCAGCTAGGTGCTCCTGGAACACACTGTCACAGACTTTGGCTGCTTGTACACTTCCTTCATGACATTCATTGCATTACATTTTTAAAGATTGCCTGGATAATTACTGTTTTCATGTCTGCCTACTCCTCCCAGCCTGTAAACCCCACAAGGGCAAAGATCATGCCTTTCTTGGTCACTATAGTATCAGTCCGCTAATGCTGCGTAACAAACAGTCCCAAACTCAATAACTCATAACAACAATTATGCATTCTCACTTGCATGTCCACAGGTTGGCTGGGGCTTGACTGATCTAAGCTGGTCTCCATGGGACTTAACTCCAAGAGGGCAGGTTTTCTTACTTGTCAGAAATGCAAGAGGCAGTGAAAGCCTCTCACACCCTAGTACTAAAACTGGTACATGGTCATTTCTGCCCATACACTACTGGCTAAAGTGAGCCACGTGGCCAAGCCCATCTTCCATGGGATGGGAAGACATACTCTGCCTCTCATAGGGGCAACTGAAAAGTCACACGACACAAAATTAAAATCGAGACATGAGTGAAGTATTTCAAGCAATAAAGCAACATGTCACGTGGTTGTATCTCTATTAGCCATGGGTCGCATTGCATAGCAGCTATGAAATAAATGTCGTTTGAACAAATGTTATTCTAAGTCAATTAATCTCTCTGGGTTGAAAAACAACAAACCACTGGTGGCTGAGGATAGATTAATGTAGCAGGATAATGTATGAAGAGATTGATTTGTGTTTGTTCTTCCTGAATCTTTCCCTCCCTGCAGTTCAAGTGGGAAGCCAGATGGAGCTTGTGTGCAGCTCACAGGGCAGAGCAGCAGCAGCAACCTGAAACCCAGAGCTCCCCCAAGCTTTTTGTTCAGGTCTCAGCCAGGGGAGGAGAGAATGGTGGGCGTCCTGGATGTGGTTTCGCCACAACACTAGGTTCAAGAGGATCCGAGGAAAGGGAGCAAGATTGAGACAGGAATCATTCCGGGAGTGTGTCATGCAGGAACTCAACTTTGTTTTTGCTTATAAGCAGTAAACCCCGTGACTGGGGAAAACCAATAGAATATGCGGACTACAAGGGGAGGTGCTCAGTACTCACGTCACTGTGAGAAGCTCTAGGGGTGTGTCACAGGAAGTCAGCGCCATCTTGCCTTTGTTTGGCCTCCACTCCCGGTGTGCCTGGGGCCCTGGCAAGTGAAGAGTGTGCTCTTCTGTTGATCCCAGAAAGGCATAGTGGGCACTTACCCATCCTGGACTATCGTCCTCCTGAGTTCCCCCCTGCAAGGATCCCCCACACTGGAAAAAAAAAATGAAGGCAGAGTTTTGAGAGAGGGACACTTGCCCAGCCAGGAAGGGGAGCCCTGGTGGTGGGTTCTCCATGCAGCCTGCTTCACACAGACTGCTCTGTGTCCCTTTGCTGACAAGATGGAAGAGCGTCAGAGAGGATGATGGTTGGGTTATGTGGAGAAGAAAGACCCTGGGCCCATCCAAAAATATTCCCAAATCTTGTGAATGACCCAGAAGCAGAGACTTGCGGACATCAGGTGTCCCCTCCAGCTTAGATAATGAGGACTCCAACGGCCTAAGCCTCCCAGATCCTGTTAAGGCCTTGGGACATGGAGGAGTCCTCAGTAATGTTGGAGATTACATTTCCCACGTCCCAGTGGAATTAGGGTATGGTGTCATAATTAAGCTGATTTAAAGGAAATAAAGAAAATGCTATTTCCTACGCAACCAAGTCAGAGAACAGTCATTTACACCTATTAAATTACAAAAATTAGAGCTGAAATTTCTCAAGCCAAGGCTTTTGGAGAGATTAACATAAAATAGTATTTAAATATTTCAAGAACATTCATTACCGTTTTTATGTGAAACATTATCAATGCAAAAGCCTGCACATGGCACCAGTGGAGAAGTGTCCATAATAAGACAAAAGACCTTTCCCTCATCTTCCAGGGTTTGAGGGCTCTTTTGTAAAACCCACACAAACCCAGATTGTGAAGTTAAATTAGCAATAATGTTGAAATTATGCAGGTTCCCAGCTGTGCTGTGATGTTTGCAGACTTTCTAGGAAATGACTAATTATAATTAGTGCTTAAATATAAAAGAGGTGCTGTCATTAACAAAGAAGGAGAAAAATACCAGTGCTGGCTATTTTCATCCACTTAGGCTGAAGGACAAGAGGGAGATGAATGTTGGTTTTCACACTTCATATGAGAAGATGGCTTTAGATGTTCAGAGGTCAAGGGAAGACACCAGGCCCAGAACAATTCTCAACACTAAGAACCTGATGTTAGCGGGTTGCCTCATCAGGAAGGCACTGAGGAGAAACAAGGATCAAGCCATCAGCAGAGCTGGGTTGTTGACCCATTCTGTCTTTCATTACTTGTGGCAGGTTGTTTAGCTTCTCTGGGACTCAGTTTCCTGGTTGCAAAATACAGCCAACCTTGCCTGCCTTAAATGTTAAGGTTGTTTTTTTTTATTCAAGAGTATTTTTTCCATGAAAATAAACACTATTTTTGGAGTGCTTTTAAGGTCCTGCATCCTAGAATAAGGGGCAACCAGAGTGTTCCTTGGAAGAAAGGATGGCTAGATTGCGTCTTACATATTTCTGCCGTGTAGTCAGGAGGGAGTAATCCCTGGAGAAGGACATCAAGTTTGGGAGAGTGGCAGGTCAATGAAAAAAAGGAAAACCCTCCACTAGCTGGATTGACATAGTGTCTGCAACAATGGGCTTGCTTAAACATAAATAAGATCGTGTTTCTGGCACAGAATTGAAGAGTATTTCATTCTGCTGTACATACAGTCACTATGAGTTGGACCTGACTCCATGACACCTAACAGCAACACAATGTTTGAGTTCCCAACCCCTAGATTGGCTCTTGTGGTTTTATGGGTGGAAGAGAAACACCAAACCTTCCCTCCTATGCCCCCTTGGCATTCCTACTTATCCTTATTATGATGTTTTTCTTGGTGATCTCTCACTAGCCCTTCCCCGTGAAGGACAGGATCCAGGTGTTGTTCACTGTTCACTCTTGCCTCTCCAGCACCTTCCATGGTGTCTGGACATTGTAGACACTGGATAAATATTATTTGGGAGGAGAAAAAGGGAGAGATCTTGACTTATATTGATCGCAAATTATTTAAATGCATTAGTCTTGCCTCTATTGCAGCAAAAACTCTTTGAAAACGAGGAGTATGTCTGACATTTCTTCTGGCATTTACCAAGGTACCCAGCAATTCTTAGCCTATAATTACTCCTGTGTTCCCATGAATAATTACTGAGCCTCTCTTATGACTAAGGTGTTTTAGTTGGTACTGAGGGCCCAGCTCCGTATGACACAGCTCCATGTCCTGCCTCATGGGACTGACATGGGAAAGGAGAGTCAGATAGTTAACGAAGCATCAGACCAACAAATTGGGAACCACACGGAGGCAACCACTACATGCTGCCTATAGAACACCATCTTCCTCCTGCTTTCTTTTGCTAATAGAGCCCTGATTCTATTTGGGAGGCCATATCTCCAGTTCCAAGTGATTAGTCATAGTTTAGTTGAGTTGGTTTAAACTATCATGATACTTCTATGATTCCTCGCCAGTCATTGGTCTGGGGAGTCATGTCATCCAGTCTGACCAAGGAGGAGCCTGCGAGGGGGCTTCTGGGACTTGTTTTCCTCCCCATTAAAATAGAAAACTACTCAAGGGAAAAGTCCTTCTGTCCCTTTTCTTGTCTTTCCTACTTGAGATGTGGTCATGTGACAATGTGATATCTACTGGGGTGGCAGCTGTCTTGTGACACTAGGGGGACACCGTGTCGGCACACTGGTAATGGACTGGACACAGTGGGGCTCCTGAGAGTGTCCATTGGAGTCTCAAGGAACCCATGAAGCGGCTGCCTTTTTCTCTTTCTGAGTCCTGAACAAACTGAGAAGGCAGATAATAAGCACAGAGATGAAAGGAAAGCTGTCTTGCTGGTTGCTGGCAAATGCTCGGTATGTGGCTATAGCCTAATGGGGGACCAGTGAGGGCCGAGTAACACTTTAGGTAGACATAGCACTAGTTACAGGCCACACGTGGAGGAACAGACTGAGTGCTACATGTGGCAGGCTCAGTGCCAAGAAGAACTTGACCAGGTTTACCAGATAGATATGCCATCCTTCCTCTCCAGGGATGGAAAGAATAAAGTAGAGAGAAACCAGGATCCCCAGTGATGGGTTTTCCTGCACATGGAAGGAAACTTCAAGAACAAACACAAAGCACCTCATCTCACCTCCAACCATGTTGCTGAGCCAGTGAACCAACCTTAGAATTGCCTTCAGACCTCTTAGAAGACTTAGAAAGCCCTATCGTTGAACTTACTTGTAAGTCATATGTTGTTTTCACAGCAACCAAAACACCCTAATTGGTCTAACCAACAGAAAGGAAAGGAAAAAGACAGTGAAACAGACTATGCAGAAAGAAACCTCATTTTGATTTGGATGGGGATGGAGGGAGTCAAGGGGAAGTGAGATAGACCAGGGGAACCCGCCTCTCCTTGGGGTGCTGGGTATGCAGTATTATTAATACATTGTTAGAATCAATATTAATGTGAATGATAAGGGTTTTTTACCTTGCAACAAGTGCCCCTTGCGCTGCTGGTTTTCTGTAAGGAAACACTTGTATAGGAGGATGGCGTGATCTGATTCCCTGATTAGCACCTACTGGGCCTGGGCCCTCCCTTGTGGCTCAAGCAGCTTTGAAGGAAGGAACTGTTATCCGGTTGAGCCATCCTCACACCAGCACCTGCTATTGTGAACACGCCACAGAGATCTGAAGGAAACTACAGAACTACAAATATTTGCTACCATTCCAGATCCTGAAGGTGCAGTGGTGGTCTCCACAGTTTGCAATGTGCTCTGGATTTCTTCCTTTTCTTTTGCTGTCACAAACCTTGGTAAACTCTAGATAACCCTATGACCAACCTAGGCCATAAGGCGAGCACTTCCCCTGGTGGTCCAGCAAAAGTGACTGCTGTGATTGGGCAGAAGGGACTGCTGTGATGAGTGCAAGGGGGCAATGTTGGGATTGGTGCAAACACAAACCTTGCATGACAAGATCACTGTGATTGGTGCACACCTCCCTCTCTGCCCATATAAGCAAGCGCCTCAGCTCACTCAAAGAGAGAGAGCTGGGAGCCCCCCTCCCATGCTCCAGTCCCTGGTCTTACAACAACAGGCCCAATAAAAAGCCTCTCTCGAGGCATCTTTCTGCTTACTTTGGGTAGTGGCTGAGCTGGTAAGGTGAAGAAAGAAGAGGCAGCAGCCCTGAGAGGCAATGATACCACCTGCTGAGGCCAGTCAATGGGCGCCTGGAGGGGATGGCATCCAAGAGCTAGAGGGGGTGGTGGTCTCATGACCTAGAGGACTGTCACCTGGCTGTGCGCTTCCTCAGCCAGGTGAGAGAGTGGTAGGACCTTCATCCTGGGGACCCTCCTCAGCTGCAGCAGGGCTGCGGGGAGCAAACAGCCAGAGGCCAGCACCTGGGAGGTGCTTCCCTGGCCTGAGAAGAGGGCAGGGCTTCCTCCCCTTCACTCCCAATGGCTGTGGCAGGGCTGGGGAGCACAGGGAGGAACTTCCCTGCCTCCTTCTTTGCTCTGATAGTTGCTGACAGTAGCAGAGGAGGGGCTGTGGAAAGCACAGCCTTAAAGAGGCAAGCCCTATTAATTAAGTAGTGACCAGAAAGGCACTAACAGCTGCCAGATGTTGTTGTTGTTGTTGTTGTTGTTGTTGTTAGGTGCCGTCAAGTCGGTATCCAACTCATAGTGACCCTCATAGGGCTTTCAATGGCTGACTGTTTCGGGATTGCCTTGGGAGTGGATTGCCAGGCCCTTCTCCCATTTTTGCGGTGCTGGGAATTGAACTCGGGGCCTCAGAGATTGCAGCGCAGTGCTCTACCCACTGAGCTAAATCCCAGCTGCCAGATGGTCAATAGCAAATCAGAGAAAGCAGCAGAAAGGTAATGCCTATGGTCTCCAAATGGCAGTGGCAGTGGCCATAACAATAAGAGGCAGCTGAATAATTCAAGAGAGCAACCATGGAAGGAAGAAGGGGTATGACAGAAGAAAGAAAATGCCATAAAGAACCAGAAAAGAGAAACTACAGGCTCTGGTTGCTAGAAGAATACCAGAGAGCTGTTGGGTCTTTGGAGCCAAGGGTCTCAGGCACCCTGGGCTCAGGAGCTGTAACAATGGCCACTACCAGGATAAGGATTCTCCTGATACCCAGGCCTGGCCACAAGCTGCATTGCAAGTTGCTTTTGAAGGCTGAGGATTCCTGACTCCTCAATCTGCATGAGAACTATAACACTTAGAAGTCAAGCACTCCTGACTATCCACCTGCCCTTGGCCTACATAAGAGCTGTAACACAGGCTGGCTGAGAATTCCCAATGCTTCAGCATAGAAAAGGATTGTAACGCTAAGGGCTGCCACTTGCTTCTGCTGCTCCAACTTACTGCTGCCACTGTTTGCTGCTGCCAAGTGTTCAGAACACCACTGCAGCCTGAGACTAGCATTTGAGGGCTGTTCCTAGTCTTCCCATGACATCTATCCAGGTAGAGAAAAAGACTCCAGCCAGCTGATTAGTAATAGAAGTATCTCTAAGTTTATGCTTTGAAAAGCTGACCCTAAAGGTTGGGGGAGAAGGCTTCACTGACAAAAGAAATAGCAAGTGAGAAGACTTTAAGGCGTCAAGGGAAGGCCCATGTGGCTGAAGTGGACTCCTTGAGAGGGAGATTCATGAGATGGCATTGGGGAAGGCAGTAGGTGCTGAATGCTGGTTTTATAGCTTGGATGTGGCCGTTGGGGTTTCTAGGGAGCAGGCAATGGGATGGAGTTTTGCAAACAAGGATGCTCATTAAGGACCACTTGTGGGACCAGAATGTGTGAGACGGAGGGAAAGGAATGAAGTAGGATTGGGCAGATAGACAAGGTGTGATGCAATGCACACTGAATAACGCATGGTCCCAACAAGTATTCTGGATGTACAAGAGCCCTTCAGAGCTGTGCAAAGATAGGTCAAAAAGACGAGAACTTCATACCCCCATATAGAACCATTACCTGAGGCAATTGGAACTGAAGCTGGGACCATCTCTGAAATTCTTGCAGTCACAGAAGTAAGATCTTCACTGAACTAGGACCTGGGCAGCCCATCATACCACCTTCCTGCCCAGAGTCAGCAAACTGCTGAGTCTCAGGGCCCAGTCTTCCACAGGACTGCCACCAACTACAGGGGATTCCCTAAGCCACCTGCAATAATTCTCTGAAAAAAACACAGAAATCACCAAGAGCTTTCTACTCATGGCTATGGGTTATTACAGGGAAAGGAGACAGGGTTAAAATCAGCCAAAAGAAAAGACAAAGAGGGAAGAGCCTTGGAAGCTTCCAAAGGTGAAGCTTCTGTTAGGCTGTCCCTCTAGAGTCAGAATAAGTTAGCCTTCTGGTGTTAATCGGTAACAATACACATGGAGTACAGAC
Organism: Pedetes capensis; assembly: GCA_007922755.1. NCBI lineage: Eukaryota > Metazoa > Chordata > Mammalia > Rodentia > Pedetidae > Pedetes > Pedetes capensis. Next base: position 10,758 of record VMDO01012343.1, on the reverse strand, counting down.
ACTCAGGAAAGTTCACACAAGCTTGGTGAACTTGCATTACATAGACATTACTGATTGGCTGATTGATTGATTGATTGATTGCCCATGTAGTGAATATCAGTGTCCGAGTAGACTAATACTGCATATGACTCACAGCCCCCACCTCAATTCACCTAAGAGAGTTGGATGTGTCCAGCTCTTATCAGGAGCGCCTATCAGGTATGACATAGATCAACTCCCTGAGGGTAAAGGCGAGACCTCTCTCTGGGCAAAGCCAAGATCTTTATTGTACAACTTTACACTATGACAAAATGTAGATTATATCCTAAATACAAGGGAGGTCACTAGAGGGTGACATGGTGGGAGGGAACAGTTCCAAAGAAGTTAATTTGACTAGAAGAGGACTAGAAGAGGATCACTATGATCCTGCAGCAGTACCACTGTGGCATCAGATCCTCTCAGATCTCAGAAGCTAACCAGGGTCAGGCCTGGTTAGTACTTGGATAGGAGACCACCTGGGAACACCAGGTGCTGTAGGCTTGGGAGAAGAACCTGGCAACCCACTCCCAAAAATCAATCTGCCATTGAAAACCCAATGAACAGCAGAGAAGCACTGACAGTAGTGTTTCGTCTGCTGTGCTTAGGGCAGCTATGAGTCAGACACCAACTCCATGACACTTAACAATAACAACAACAATCACTGTGATGCTCAAATACCAGTCCTTGACTGGCTTCTAATGTATTATGTGACCAAGGCCATGTCATTTCCCTACTCTGGATCTCAGTTCATATTAATGAGGGAATTGAGCTAGTCTCCAAGACTTCCTTGTAGGTTATACATTCTGTGTCTGTTGGAAGGTTTTCCTTCATGGAAAGTTGTTTTAGCTAGAGGTTTCTCAACCTTGAAACTATTGATTTGGGGGCATCCTTTGCTATGGGGGGCTGCCTCTTGCCTTGTCAAATGTTCAGCAGCATCTCTGGCTTTTAGATGCCACTTGCACATTCCCCTCAATTGTAATAACCAAAACTCTCTCCAGACATTGCCAAGTGTCTCCTGGGGACAAAAGTTTCCAGGTGAAGAACACCTATTCTAATTCAAAATATTTGAATTCTTTGCTTAAATGCAAAGGCACAGGCTTGGACCAATTGTTCAAGATCCCTGGGCTTCTGCTTGAGGGGAGGGTGGAGACTGAGCCTTGGCAAATGCTTGGTGACATCACAAAGGAAGGGAGGATTAGAGATTCTAGCAAGACCTGTACACCTTGAACACCTGCACACGTACAAACACAGCCTCCACCTCCTTTGTTCCCTTGCTCACCAGCTGACTATTGACTTGCACTGGATGAGTTTTGTGAATAAAAGCAAGATCACACTCACCAAGTCTTCCCACCCTCTTACTAAACAAGCTCATTGTCTTCCCTTCCGCCCTTTTCCTTGGGCCTTTCACAAAAGCTGACTCAGTTATTGCCTTCCTTCAGAATTCTCCACCCAGCTATGGACTCTGTGAATCAGGCACCAGTGTGTGTTCAGTGAGTCTGAATTAATACGCATCATCAGCTTCTGCTCCTGCAAAGAATTATCCACCTACCAGCTTTTTCTTTTCTGAACTTTTCCCTTATTACAGGATGGAGCTGTCAGAATTGGAAGGAATGCCTGAGAGCAGAGACACTTAGACACTGGATGCTGGATCCTGTTGTTGTTGTTAGGTGCCATCAATTCATATCCAACTCCTAACAATCTTAAGTGCAGCAGAAAAAAAACACTACCCAACATGGTGCCATGCACATGATCTTTTTATGTTTGAGCTCATTGTTGTAGACACTGTGTTTCTTCTCATTTTGAGTCATGCCACATCAGCAAAAGGAGGTCCCAGGAGCTTTCCATTCTTATTGTTAAGATTGACTTCATTTTGAGGAGGCAACTCTTCCCCAGTCATTTTTTGAATGCTTTCCAGCCAGGGGAGCTCATTTTCTAGCACTACCTACATTTGACAGTGATTCTCTGCTATTCGTAGAGTATTCAATGGCTAATTGTTTCAGGTGTGGGCTGTTGGGTCCTTCTCCCTAGTCTGTCTTAGCTGGAAGCTCAGCTGAAACCTGTCCACCATGGGTGGCTCTGCTGCTGTCTGAAACACCAGGGCATAGCTCTCAGCATCAGAGCAACACACAAGCCTCCGCAGCATGACAAACAGATAGACATGTGAAGGTCCTGTAGGGGGGATCTAGTAGACATCTTAGGGTCACCATAGCTTCTTTCTTCAATGAACAAATGTTCTTCTCATTTTCTCAGGGACTAACTCTTAGTGGAAGCAATTAGACATGTTTTGTATGCTAGCTTGTTTCCATGGTCACACAAGTGAGTTCAATAAAAAGGCCAGTTTCTTCTGATCACAGTGATTGGGTCAGTGATGACCAGGAGACCTCAGCTGAACCAGTTATGTTCAGTTTCTTTCTTTTTCGTCACATATTTGGATAACAGTGGAGCTACCTTACCAGAACCCTGCAGCTGTACCACTGTGGTGTCTGATCCCATCAGATCTTGGAAGTTAAGCAGGGTCGGGCCTGCTTAGTACTTGGATAGGAGACCGCCTGGGAACACCAGGTGCTATGGGCTTGGGAGAACGACCTGGCAACCCACTCCCAAAAAACAATCAGTCGTTGAAAACCCTATGAATAGCAGAGAAGCACTGACAATAATGTTTTGCCTGTTGTATGTAGGGTCGCAATGAGTCAGACTCAACGGCCCCTAACAACAACTACAACCTTGCCAAAGGAAGAATAATGCCCCTACAAAAAGAGATAGTAGAAAAAGAGGCAGATAAGCTGGATGTGGTGGCACATGCCTGTAATCCCAGCAACTTAGGAGGCAGTGGCAAGAGGATTGCAAGTTCGAGACCAGAGACAGTCTGTGTAATTTAGTGAGACCCTGTCTCAAAAAGTTAAAAAAAAAAAAAATGGGCTGAGGGTGCAGCTCAGTGGTATAGCACTTGCAAAACATGCAAGCATAAGGCCCTGGGTTCAGCCTCCAGTACCACAAAACAAACAAGCAAACAAAACAAAAAAAAGAAAAGAAAAAGAAGCAGATAGATACAATAACATTTGAGACTCCTTGCAGAAGACATATAGAGGCTAGCCCATCAATCTCCTTGATTACACACAGCCAAAAACTCTGTCTTTCCTCTTCTTATGCTGTTTTTCCCTCTTAAATTAATTCAAATTGTGTTTTTGTTACAGGAAAAGCTCTGGTTCAGTATTGTTGTTTGTTGTAGTTAGGAGCTGTGGAGTTATGTCCAACTCATAGCAACCCTCATAAGGTTGTCAATGACTGATTATTTCAGAATTGTTTCAGGACTGGGCTGCTATATCCTCCCATTTTTGTGGTGCTGAGGATTGAACCCAGGGCCTTAGAAAGTACAGAGCGACACTCTACCAACTGAACTAAGTCACAGCCCTCATGTTTATAGCAACATCAGATATTAGAACAGTAAATGATAGTTTTGTTCACTTATTCATGTGATCATTTGGCAGACATCTATCAAGTGTTTACTAGGCCAAGATAGTCTAATAGTGATTAAGAATGCAGCTTAATAAGTCAGAGCTTTGGATTCAACTCTTGGCTTCACCTCTCTGTGACACTGGGCAAATAAACTTGCTGAGCCTTCATCTCTTCATATCTTCAAATAGAGGTCAAAATATCTATATTGGGTTGTTATGCAGCTTAAATAACCTGTTTTACCTTATTTGTCATGCAGCCTAACATATTATAGGTGTTTACAAAATTACAGCTCAAAATGTGTATGTCATGCACCACAGAAAGATTAAGGAATTTCCCAAGGTCATCCAGCTGTCTAAGGATTCAATGTACCCCAACTTCACTCAGATTTATCAAATTCCCTTGAAGAATCAAAGAATTTAGATCTAGTTAACCATTTGTGTTAATCAGCTTCCTATTAGTATAACTAATACCTAAGATATCAATGTATAGAGAAAAGGTTTATTTTGGCTCACAGGTTTAGAGGTTTCAGTCTGTGATTGGTTGGCCCCCCTTATTTAGGGCCTGTGGTGAGGCAGCACCTCATGGCAAGGGGTTCATGGTAGAGTAAAAATCCCTGATCTCTTGGCCAGGACATAGAGAGAAGAGGAACCCAGGGTCCCACAATCCCTTTCAAGGACATGCCCCCAACAACCTAAATACCTCCCACTAGGCTCCACCTCTTAAAGTATCCACAACTTTCCAATAGCACTTCCCTGGGGAAGAAGCCTTTACCACATGGACCTTTGGGGGACATTTGAGATCCAAACTATAGCGCCATCTATTACTTTGAAGTTATCATTAATTTAAATTTGGCCAAGTGAATGACAAGATTACCAGTGTTTCAAAATTCTCCTTCTACCTAATATTAGTTTGTATCAGTTTAAGCAACAGAAACTCCAAGTTGCATTGGCTTATGCACGTAGAGATTTGCTTTTCTCTCATAACCAAATGTTAAGGAAGGCAGCTCAGACCTGGTATGAGGATTCTGCATTGCCATCAGAGATTCCAGATCTTTCTGAATGTCCGCTCTCCCATCCATGGATGTGTGGCTTTTATCCTCTTGGTCACAGGGTGGTTGTGACATCTCTAAGCATTACTTCTACATTCCAGCCAGGGAGAAGTCAAAGGAAGCAGGAAAAGGTGGTTCTTTTGTCAGAAAAATAAAAGCTTTCCCAATAAAAGCTTACACATCCTTTATCCAAATATAGCTACAGGGAGTCCAAGGAAGTGACTATTTTTACCTGGGTACATTGCTATACTGAAGAAAATCTGGGATCTTTGGGCTTTTGTTGATGTTGTTCCTCCTGGCTCTTTCCCTAACTGAATCCTCCTTTAAGAACTAACTCTAGTGTCACTTTCCTACAAAGAATGATACTCAGGCTAATCATTTTTTCTCTACGTTTCTATCACACTCATGGCTCTTCCAGGATTACATCCGGGTTAGTTATCTTTCCCTGGCTACACTGAGACACGTTGAGCAAATGCCAAGAATACTATACTGAAAACTAATATTCATGAAAGGGAAATGAGTCTCTCAGCCTGCCAGCATGAGTCCACTATGATTAAGCATATTAATATCATTTCCTCTTTTGAAGGGCTTGCTAGACAGCTAGATTAAGGGAAGGAAAGATGAAAACTAATTTTTGTGTGGTGGATAATATATACATATGTATGTGTCAAGAATCTTTTAGCTAATTTTTCTCATGTCTTTACTATAGTATGGGCACTCTGCTAAACTCCTTACGATATGATTTAAGCTTATGAGGTGGGTATTAGCACTATTCTCATGTTGCCAGTGAGGAAACTGATGCTCTGAGAAATTCAGTGACTTGTCCCTAACTCTGCAGCAGAACTGGAATTTGAACCCAGGCAGTGAGGCTCTGCAAATGACACTCATAACCACTATGCTCTGCTAACCTTCTACTTGGATATGACAGTGACATTCTGCTATCTCCCCACCGCACAGCATGGCAGAGAAAATGGCCAATGGTCACTTAGATAAGGCAGGATCTCTAAGAGATGGTGCATACACTTTGTTTTCATTTTCTGAATTGCTGAAAATTTTGCAATTTTATGCTACCATGGAACAAACTGAACCCCGCTTTATATTTCACCTTTTTGCTTTCAGGTACTTTTGACAAGTCAATGACATTTCCAATTCTTATCATTTTTTCCATCTAGGATATTCAGACATTGAACTATTACAGGAAAAAAGATTTTTCAAAATCTCCTAACACTGAACTTATGTGGACTCATAACAGGCCATTCTATCAACAAACTCTTCCAACTTTAAATAAATTCTCCTGACTTTGAGACTCAGTGGTCTCTTTGCCACTCCCACTGTTGGTCTTTCAGAGATTGATACATATGTGGTGGATTGGTTCTGACATCCTTCTTATCTCTCTGGCAGACCACACTGGTCTATGACTTTGACATTTATCAGACACTGACAAATTCAACACAGGAATCCATCTTCTGAGCCTAGCCTTGGTTATCTAGGTATAACTAGCTGGAGATCCACATAGGTCATACCAGAAACTCATAGATCCTCAGAGACTAGATATGGATGGCACAGTATCCTATAAGTGGCTATTTGGCAGAGAGAAGATGCTGTAGATATTTTCAAGCATTGATGGAGAACCAGATCCAATGAATTTGATTTTCTTTCAATCCTGGCATTCTTGTTGTTAGGTGCCATCCAGCTGGGCACAACTCAGTGACCCTCATAAGGTTTTCAATGGTTGATTGTTTTCAGGATTGCTTCAGGAGTGGATTGCCATGTCCTTCTCTCATCTTTGCAGTGCTGGGGATTGGACCTACGTCCTCAGAGAGTGTGGAGCAGCACTCTACCAACTGAGCTAAACCCCAGCCCACCCACTCCTGACATTCTACAGTTCTACAAAGAGAATAAGACATTTTTCAATGAAATGCTCAAATAGAAGGAAGAGGAGGGAGTCATGCTTTTAAAAGGTTCTTAATGTCAACACGTGCTTAATGGCACCACCTAGCTACTGCTCTTTATCTAAGAGGAGACCTTGCCCCAGCAGCAACATATTCCCTGCTATTAGGGGATGTGACAAGCCTGTGTTCTCACCTTAACTACATCTATGGTGAGTAAGGGCCAAAGGCTATGTGGTTTTAACCAGAATGGAAAATAAGCCATGTAAGGGTCTTTCTGATGAAAGAATAGTGTCTATTAGAAGTGAGAACATCTCTGAAAAGGTCTGGGTGTACACAATGCCCTCTCTCAAAATTCCTCATGTTAAAGATTCTGCCCTTTTCTCATGAACAGCAATCACAATCACTTAGAACAAAGGTTTTGCATTCTGTTAGAGAATCTTCCCCAGTCCAATTTTGATCTTTCTGGTGGAATCATGACTTTCTGTGTGGCTGGTATTGTTGTTGTTAGGTGCTGTTGAATTGAGTCCAACTTATAGCAACCCTATGGACAACAGAACAAAATGTCCCCAGACACTGTGCTATGCCTGGCAATATGTTAGTGTTTCTCTGTTCTTCATAGGGTTTTTGATGGCTGATTGTTTTGAGAGTGGGCTGCTGGGTCCTTCTCCCAAGCCTAGAGCACTCAGTATTCACAGGCAGTCTCCCATCCAAGGATTAATAGGGCCTGACCCTGCTTAGCTTCTGAGATCAGATGGGATCAGATGTCACAGGGGTATGGCTGTAGACTTCTGTATGGCAGCAGGCAGTAAATGGTATGTGTTAGGCAGGAACCTCCTTTCCCCACTGCTATATGTTTCCAAGTGGAGAGATCACCATTAGAGTAACACTTTTCTCCTCTTTCCTCAGAGGAAGAGCAATTTATCTAATTGATAACTATACGAAAAGAAGGTGAACATGATCAGTTCTTTCTCTCTCTCTGGCAGATGCTCATGAAGCATTATCAGTAGTTCTAAGCAGGTCTGTCCCTGAAGAAGAGACTTACATTTTGTGAATTAAGTTCAGTACTGGAAAGAATTTGGCCAGCTCTGAGCCATGCTTATTGCTTCATCAATAGTAAAGCCCATATTTTGAACTCCATTTGCTGGACTCTTTAGCCTGCAGCCATAGCCCTGTGGCATTGGATCCTGTCAGACCTTGGAAGCTAAGCAGCGTTGGGTTTGGTTAGTACTTGGATGGGAGACCTCCTGGAACACCAGTTGCTGCAGGCTTGGGAGACATACCCAGCAGCCCACTCCCAAAAATCAATCTGCCACTGAAAATCCTATAAATAGCAGAGAAGCACTGACAATTGTGTTTCACCTGTTGTACATAGGGTCGCTATGAGTCGGATACCCACTCGACGGCACCTAACAACAACAACAAGCGGGACTCTTTAGGGTTTCTCTCAATTAATTAGGAGCTCAGGGAGGAAGCAGGGGTATCATTTACTAACTCCTAAATCCTCAGTAGAATTATCTCACTTGCAGGCAAGGTCATCCTGATTTGGTTCACCCATCTCTCCAGCCTTATTCCACACTATCCTGTGCACTCCATTTTATCCTCTTTCTTTCACGCTCTGTGCTATTTCATTCATTTATCCCTTATGCTATTCCTTCTGCTTGTCCTCCCATCCATCTCTACCAGCTACCTCATCTGTTAATGCTTATCCATAGATCTGTCCAAATGCCTCATTTCAAGGAATATCACATCCAGGAAGCCTTCCCTGACTGTCACCTTCTCACCACTCCAGACTCAGCCTTGAGTTCCTATTGTAATAAAGCTTTGAAATGAACACACCATATTGCTTTAAAATATCCCTGTCCCCACTAGATTGTGAATTTATTGAGTGGGGATTGAATGTTCTTTGAACCCTTGAGGATTCAGAACTTTTCACAGAAGACATGCACAGTAAATGTGTGTTAAATCAATGGATAAATTAGTCAATAGTGGGCAATACTCAGTCTCAAGGCCAGCCTGAACTGGGAAGGGTATTTGAACTAGATCAGAGGAGCAGAATGAAGGTTATAGTCAAGGAGACAGGGCCAAGCTTTTAGTCCACAGAGTAATGGCAAAAGTGAGAAGAATAAAAACAAACAGATGGGAACAAAGAAGCTAAAATGGAATGTAGGGCAAGGAATGGGCCAGGGCAAGTGATGCAGAACTAAGCCTGAAAAGAGCAAAGAAGCCCTGGTATCAGGAATGTGGTCTAGAGAGGCCCTGTGGTTTGAATGTCTCTCCAAAGTTCATGTGTTGGAAACTTAACCCCCAAATTCTTACATTAATCATATTTGTAGGTAAGGCCTTTGGGAGTTAATGAGGATTACATGAGGTCATGTGGGTGGGGCTCCCATGATGGTATTAGTGGCTTTATAAAAAGAGATAGAATGCTTGCTCTTTCAGCATGCAGTGTCCTCTACTATGATGTTGTTGTTGTTGCTGTTGTTGTTGTTGTTGTTGTTGTTAGGTGCTGTCAAGTCGAGTCCGACTCATAGTGACCCTATGTACAGCAGATCGAAACACTTCCCGATTCTGTGCCAGGCAAACAATCTTATTTATGTTTAAGCCCATTGTTGCAGACACTGTGTTAATCCATCTGGTGGAGGGTTTTCCTCTTTTGCGTTGACCTGCCACTCTCCCAAACATGATGTCCTTCTCCAGGGATTGATCTCTCCTGACTACATGTCCAAAATATCTAAGACGCAGTCTGGCCATTTTTGCTTCCAAGGAGCACTCTGGTTGTACTTCTTCTAGGACAGATTTGTTGGTTCTTTTGGCAGTCCATGGTATATTCAATAGACATCTCCAGCACCACAATTCAAAAGCATCAATTCTTTTTCTGTCTCTCTTGTTCAAGGTCCAGCTCTCACAACCATATGATGCCACTGAAAATACCATGGCATGAGTCAGACACACCTTCGTCTTCAATGTGACATCTTTGATTTTCAATACTCTAAAGAGATCTTTTGCCACAGCTTTTCCTAGAGCAATGCGTCTTTTGATTTCTTGACTGCTGCTTCCACAGGTGTTGATTATAGAGCCAAGCAAAGCAAAATCTTGGACAACCTCAATCTTTTTTCCATTTATTGTGAAGTGGCGTGCTAACTCAGTCATAAGGATTTTTGTTTTGTTGATGTTTAGTTGTAACCCATATTGAAGGCTATGACCTTTGATCTTCATCAGTAAAGGTTTTAAATCTTCTTCACTTTCAGCAAGCAGAGTTGTGTCATCTGCATAACGCAGGTTGTTAATGAGTCTTCCTCCAATCTTGATGCCATATTCTTCCTCATAAAGTCCAGCTTCTCGGATTATTTGCTCAGCGTATAAATTGAAGAGGTAGGGTGAAAGTATACAGCCCTGATGCACACCTTTCTCAACTTTAAACCATGCAGTGTTTCCTTGTTCTATTCGAACAACTGCCTCCTGGTTCATGTACAGATTTCTCATGAGCACAATTAGGTGTTCTGGCATTCCCATTTTCTGAAGTGTTATCCATAATTTGTTATGATCCACACAATCAAATGCTTTTGCATAGTCAATAAAACATAGATAGACATCTTTTTGATATTCTCTGCTTTCAGCTAATATCCACCTGACATCAGCAATGATGTCCCTGGTTCCCCGCCCTCTTCTGAATCCTGCTTGATTTTCTGGTAATTCCCTGTCAATATAGTGCTGCAGTCGCTTCTGAATGATCTTCAGTAGAATTTTGCTGGTGTGTGATATTAATGATACTGTCCGATAGTTTGCACATACAGTTGGATCCCCTTTTTTTGGGAATAGGCACAAATATGGATCTCTTCCAGTCAGTTGGCCAAGTAGCTATTTTCCAAATCTGTTGGCATAAACATGTTAACACCTCCAGTGCTGCATCTCTTTGTTGAAACATCTCTATTGGTATCCCATTAATTCCTGGAGCCTTGTGTTTCGCCAGTTCTTTCAAGGCAGCTTCCACTTCATCCTTCAACACCATTGGTTCCTCTTCATATGCAACCTCTTGGAATGGTTGGTCATCTACCAATTCTTTCTTGCATAATGACTCTGTGTATTCTTCCCATCTTCTTTTGATGTTTCCTGCATCTTTTAATATTTTCCCTATAGAATCTTTTACTACTGCCACTCGAGGCTTGAATTTTTTCTTCACTTCCTTAAGCTTGAGAAACACAGAGCTTGTTCTTCCCTTTTGGTTTTCTGCCTCCAGCTCCTTGCACATGTCATTATAATATTTGTTTTTGTCTTCTCGAGCTGCCTTCTGAAATCTTCTGTTTAGTTCCTTAACTTCATCATGTCTTCCTTTTGCTTTAGCTG